>PVKA01013054.1:29682-56160 GCA_004027165.1 Ctenomys sociabilis | reverse complement strand
AATTTTTTCTTGATTTTCTCTTTGGTCTTTCTATTCTCTGATTCATGTCCACTGCCATTTTTATTATTTCCTTCTGCTAAATTTGGCTTTAGTTTTCTTACTTTTGTAGTTTCTTGAGGCGATTACTTACTTGGTATCTGCCTTCTCCCACCCTGTTTTTCCTTTGCATTATCACATAGGCATTTGCTACTATGAATTTCTCTTAGGACCACTTCGCTTCATCCCATAAATCTTGGTATTTTGTGTTTCTATTGTCATTTGTCCCAAGATTTTTTTTAAAGCTTCTGTTTTTATGTTTTGACTTTTTTTTTTTGTTTTGATATTGGGGATCAAACTCGGGACCTCGGATATGCCAGGTCCTGGTGCTGAGTTACCTCCCCGGCCTCTAGGTTTTGACTTTTTGGTTGTTGAAGAATAGTTGTTTCATTGCCACATATTTGTGAATTTTCCTAGACTTCTCCATGTGTACTTCTGTATCACTGTGGTCTGATATAATGGCACATATGATTTCAGCTTTTTAATTTTAATTCTTGTTATTATTTTTTAAGAAGACTTGTTTTATTGATTAATAGATAGTCTGCCCTGGAGAATATTCCATGTGCACTGGGGAAAAAATGTGCTTTTTGTTTCTGTTAAATGGAAAGTTTATATGTAGGTCAGTTTGTCAAAAGCACTTTATAAGTCCAGTATTTCCTTGCTCTCCCTATTGCTGAAAGAGATGATGGTCTCCTAGTGTTATGGTATACTTTATTATTTACTAGTGTCTTCATGTCCAGTCATATTTTACTTTATGTACATAAGTGTTCCGATGTTAGTGTATTTGTATTTCTAATAGCTGCACATCTTAATGAACTGTGGCCTTCTTTATCATTAAACAATGGCCTTTATTTTATATCACTTTCTGTCTTAAAGTTTATTTAGTAGGTGTAAATATCTCCACTCTCTTTTGCTGATTGTTTGAGTAGAATATTGTCCTCTATCCTGTTTAATGCATTCAACCACTGTCTTTTGGTTGAATAATTTAACCTGTTTACATTTAAGATATTGATTGATATGTGAGAACTTACCACTAACATTTTGTTTCTTGTTTCCTAGTTTTTAATTTTTTTTTCTTCTCTCTTTTTTTTTTTTTTTTTTTTGGTGGTAGGGGGGATTGAACTCAGGACTCCGCATTTGCCAGGCAAGCACTTATTCTACTGAGCTATCCCCCAACCCTTTCTTCTCTTAACTTTGTGATTTAATCATATTTTGTAGAACTAGTTTCAATTTCTTTCTTTTTTTTTGTCTTATAGCCTTTTATTTTGTGATTGTGATGCTACTTATATAAAACATATTTATAATCTACTATTTTTAGCAATAACTTCGGTCACAATCTACATCTTTTTATTTTGTGGATTCATTAATTTATTGTATCATTTGTTGTCCTGTTGGTCTCTGCTACTGGGCTATCCTTGTGCCTGCTTACCAGTTAGGGTTCACTAGAGAAACGGATTTAGTATAAAACAGATACATATTGTATAAAACCTTACAAAGTAGGATTACTATGGTTGCCTGCGAAGTCAGGGGTGGAAGAATGCAGAACAAGGGCCAGCCAGATAGCCAGCAGATTAAAGCACCTGCTTAGGCAGACGCAGGGAGTGGAGTTCAATCCCTGGCCTGCCAAACTGGCCCCAACCCCAGGGCACGCTGAGATGACAACTGAGACTGGGCATGGTGGCACATGCCTATAATCCCATTGCCGGGGAGGCTGAAAACAGGAGGCTCACCATGAGTCCGAGCTACATAGAGAAACCCTATACCAAATAGAAAAAAAAAAAAAAAAAGCAAAAATAAAAAGTAACTACATGAATGTGTTAGTTTGCTTCCCTATAGAAAACTTGTGCCCCTGTATCCTGTAACCTCATGGTGTTATCTCAAATGTGCATCAAATTTTAAAACTACTTTACTTATACTATTTACTACCTCCATCCTTCATCCCCCAACAGTATCTTTAAAAAAGATGCCACAGGTGAGGGTAGGAAAATGCCGCCATAAGGAGGCTTCATGAGAGCAAGGAAACGTGCATTACAGGCATCTGGTCACCCTCCCCCTGGATGGCCGGGCAGGTGCTGCGCACTGCCTCTGGACTAGACCCCGCTCCTCCACCAGGTGCCTGAACTGCAGGGACACAGCTCCACGACTGCACACCTGCCCATGAGCGGCGGCGCTGGGCTGGCCAAAGGTCTCTCCAAAGCCTCTGCCAGCTTTTTACAAGAACCATTTGCCCAATGGGCAAACCTGCTCCCCGCTCCCTCTTCCTGTTGATCTTACTTCCTGCTGACCCTTCTTCCTTGTCCAGTGTTCTTTCCCTCAGGGACCAGAGACAGGACTTCACAGGTGATGCTGATGAGGTTACCGAGATAGATTCAAAAACAGCACTGCACTGCATCTTGGGAGGGAGAACAACAGGCTGCACCAGCTACGAAAGCTTGGCTGCTTCATTTGGCCTTGAGCAGAAATATTTCCAAGCTTCAATTATATTGACTTGCTCTGACTGACTCATTAAACAATTTTAATAATTTAATACCATGACCTACATTTGCTTAGAGTTTTTAGATTTTCAAGAAGTGCTTGGTTAGTAGTACTTCACTGGATTGCACAACACTCGTGACAACCCATTATTTTTAGACTGGACAAATTGATGTGCAACAGAATTTAGCAATTTAGCTAAAGTTTCCTGACTTTAAGTAAGTGGCAGGGCAGGATATCTGAGTCTAAACCCTACATACTGCCTCTGCCTTAATAATCAAAGTTGCTGGCATGATACTGCTGTGTTAATTATCTGGCTGGATTGGGAATACCAAGAAGAGAAGTCCAAGAAGTTCCATGCTGCGCTGTCTCCTCATGAGTCTGTGGAGGTGACAGAACAGAGAGGAGTCACAGCAGAGTGAGATCCCGGGAGTAACGATGTGAACCTTTTAGACACCAAGATGCTAAAGCAAACTAAACCCACTTATGTATTGCAAAATCCCAGCATCACAATTAAAGTCGAATGCCTGATGCTTGGCTGTGATTTGGCTTGTGCGCCAACAGAGCCACTGCGGCACTTGTCCTGCAGGCTCACGACCACTGCCATAGGATTTAGGCTTTGACACCAACCTCCAGCCTTCACCATCTGTGTTACTTTTAACAAAGTGTTCATCAACTCTGGACCTGCATTTTCTCATTATAAAATGGAGATGATAATTCCTATTGAAAGTACTTACTACAAGGGTCAGAAGTTGTGACAAAACAATCTCATATATATATATATATATATATATATATATATATATATATATATATATATATATATACCTAATAGCTACTAGCTTTTATCCACAATTATGATAATTTGTGTTGACATCAACATTATTACTATTCAATTCAATAAAAACATTTTCACCTAATCCCAGGACAATGCTCATTTCAGTAGCTCATACACTAATCCCAGGACAACCTATGAACTTACATTGCTGACTTTAGAAGACATAGCTACAGAGCACCATAAAGTCAGTCTTGCCTCTTTATGGATAGTCAGAAATGACTTCTAATTGGCTCTCCCTAATGATTTATTCAATGTCTTGCTATTTTCTGAACATCAAAACTTGTTTTATTATCTGTGAAAATAAATTCGATCTCAGAAGCAATCACTTATTTCTAGAAACACAGACACGCCGAAAATACAAGGCAATTTGTTTTGTAGAGCGTCTGACAGGGGGATGCTCGATTCTGCAACTGATTTTCCCTGTACCTCTGTCATTGTTGATCACTTTGTACTTCATCAGGATTTGCTAGGCAGCCTCAACTCTGCCTTTGATTTAATCACAAAACCCACTGCTGTGTTCATGAATTCTCCTTGAGGTAAGATTCTTTGTTATCAGGTTGCGCTACCTTAGGTCAGAGCATATGGGCAAGCTGATTCCCACATCAGGGAAAGGTATGACAGAACCGCAAGTACTCATGGGAATAGGCAACCAAAAGAAAGCAGTGGAACTGATTTAAAGATGTGACTTGGCAGAAAATCCAGCCAGTTCAAATCCATGGAGCTGGCCTGAGAAAATGGCCAATGTCAAGAGATGCCTGCTTCTCACTAGAAAAGAAGTAACCATCACAGCGGTAAACTCACAAAGACAGGTACAGGAAATAGCAACACAGAGCTGCAAGGAGGCGGTGAAGGTAGGCAGTGTTCTCATGTGATCTTAGCTCTCTAGCACTCAGGGCTTTGTTTCTTCCTAAGAGAGTTGAAGGATGATTTGGTAGAACAACCCTGCCTGATCTGTACATGCATTGATCACTGCTATGGCTTTCACAGTGTCCCCTGAGGTCCACAAGATAAAGTCAGGTCCCAGGGGGTGCTACTGGCAAGAGATGGGACCTTGCGGGACATTCCTCGGCCTCACCCCACCCCCACCCCACCAAGAGGACTGTGACACCTGGCCTCTCCTGTTGTCTGGCACCGCCACAGCCATTATTCTGCCAGATGTTGGACAGGGACCTCAGGAAGCATGGGATACATAAACCTCCATCTCTTCTAAGTTATAGCAGATATTTCATTTTAGCAGTGCAAAGCTTAAACTAGCGATTTCTGACTCAAATGTGTAAGAAAAACAGACAGATGCTAAACCCAGGGCCTCATGCATAAGCTATATCCATGGCCCTTTTTTATGTTTATTTTTAGACAAGCTTTAATTCACTTTTCCCAGGCCGCCCTCACACTTCCAGTCTTCCTGCTCAGCCTTCTCAGTAGCTGGGACGATAGGCTGAGTAGCCACTGACCCTGGCTTTCCTAGTCAGCCAGCCTAACCAGGTCACCCTGGCCCAGCGAGGTCTGGGAGTAGCTTCACTTGTCCTCAGTGTTCCCCAAATTTCTAGCTTTTCTTACTTTTTGTTAGCAAATTTGGTAATGCTTTGTGTTTACTTCATTCACTGCCTTTGATGAGCCCCACAATAAACTCCTGAGGTAAGCCAGGGAGGAGCTGTCGGCTTCATTTCCCCCATGAAGAACCTGCTTTCTGGAGCTTCTGTTGAGTGAGCCCTGAAGGTGAGACCACTTGACTCACCTGCACCACTTTGAAGAAGATGTTTTCAAAGGCTGCGCTCCACAGGACTTCTGGTGCGACGGACGTACATGCTTACCTTCAATCAAGTTCTGAGAAAGTGGTTTCTGTGTGATCAAGGATGTAATTTGATTAACTGACAATGATAAGCACTTAAGGCTAGAATTAGCAGCTGGATTCTGGAAGATCACAGTGCAGTACAAGCAAGCATCATTTGGGGCGATGACAAGAAGATGTCTCCCTGGGGTGAGTGGACGGCCCACAGCTATTTAACTGTCCTGTTTCTCATCCAAATTCGCCCTTCTTCATTGCCACAAAAAATATTTTAATAACATTCTTACACAACTTTAATCTCCCACTGTTAGGCTAAAATGAAGAGACTTCTACTCTTGTTTGTACTGAACCATGCATAACTTCCAATTTCTCAATAGCAACTTGATTCCAGTGGTAAAGATTAAAGAGCTCTGAGAAGCCAACGTACACTCACTGTGGCCCTGGGGTCTTCTGCTGGTGGCGCCCTTCTCAGGAGCTAGAAATGGTCTTCGAGGCAAGTCCTGAGGGTAACAAGAAGCATGGATTGGGCTTCTCTACAAAACCTCCAATGGCAACCTCATGTGAATAATAATCAATATTGCTAAGATGCAAAACACTGTATGAAGTGCCTTAGAAATATGTCAAAGAAGTTTATCTTAGAAATATTTGTCTCATTATGGTTATATATATATATATATACATGACTTGATCCCCAGGCCCTGTGTTTGCCTAAGCAGGAGCTTAGTCCACTGAGCTGTCTCACCAGACCTAGCAATGACCTATTTATGAAGGTTTTGTGATATATGAAGTTTAATTTTATTTCTTCTTTTCACCAAAATTCTTTCTTGGTTTCTAGTTACCTGAAGTGGCTCATGAAATGTTATTCATACCGTTTATCTGAATTAGCTAACAGGAAAAACTAAATCAGTGCCTTCTGACCCCAATGCTGCTCGTCGCAAGGAAACCTTCATGCTGCCAAAATCTACCCGCCATCCACAAGCAGACCCCACTAACTCCGCACCCATAGCCTGCACTTTGACGTCGCCACAGTACGGTTAACCAATTAGCATTTTTCAGTGGGTGAAGGAAAATGGAAAACCCCAGTTTCCCTCTGCCATTATCAATGTTTCATTAGATAAAAGGAAAATATCAAGCAGATTTGGGAAGGTGGCAGCTTTTGTACAGAGAAGTAGGACACAATGTGTTTATCAGGCAGAACAAAGAGCTGTAACAAAGGCAGGAAGGTCCCAGGAACACAGGACGCACAGTGCCAGGCGAGTCCTTGCTGTGAGCCCCAGGAGGGCCTGTCTAATGGCCCACCTGGAAGCGAGTGAAAAGAACCCTTTTCTAGAGATGGCACTGATTTCTAATATGCAGAGCGAGTGCGTAAAAGATTAAATTGTTCCAGGCATCAGTGGGGTGGGCTTTTTTTTTTTTTTCAGGGCTTGTTTGATTTATTGTCTGTGCACAGCACACACAATGTGTGTGCTTTGGAGAGAAGACAAGGAGAAGGTTTTGGCCATGAGTGGGGGGGCTATGATTTGGTGTAAATGCAGACACAGCCAAAACCAGTTAACTGTAGAATTTGTAGAATACTAAGGCTTCTTGTGCATGATGTCTTCTTGCTTAAAGATTAAAACAATACAAAATACTCCTTTCAGAAGTCTTGCATGAGGCAATCTCATTTTGTCCCTAGAGAAAGAAAAACATACTATGTGTTATTTGTCTCACTGTACACACGTGTATCACTTATCTTAGCCAACACATAAAGTCTACTTAGCATGTTAAATCCAGGTGAGGTGGCACATATCTGTAATCCCAGCACTACGGAGACTGAAGCTGGAGAATCATTGGGAATTTGAGGCCAGTGTGGGCTACAAAGTGAGCTCAAGGCCAATGTACACTGCACAGCGACACCCGGTCTCAAATAAACAAAAAGTTAAGGTTGATTTAGAAGGGAGGACTTCATTTCTTCTTAGGGAGACTTTCCATACTGTGTGACTTTCCACTTTGGGGGTCATGGCTTTCATCAGCAACATGAAGACAGGAAACCAACATACCAAGCAAGGGAGACCTGGTAGCACACTCACACAGGCCCAGTCCTGTAGCCTTCCCAGGATCATTCACTCTGAAGAGCATGGTGCGGAGTCTTTGTGCTCGCCAACTGCACGGTGCAGGCCACTGGCTGCCTTAACCATATCCTCAACTGGAAAATAGGAATAACGATTTCTACCTCAAACAGTTGCTAAGATTATGCAGAGTACTGAAAAGTGAAGTAGAGACCATCCCAAGTAATTCCAAGTATGAAAGTAGCAATTATGTACCAAAAGCAGATATATATATATATATATATATATATATATATATATATATATATATATATACAAACACACATACAATTTTAAATACAACGAAATGTTAAAGGTGGGTAAATAAATTTTTTCAAAAACAAAAGTCAAGCCAGGGATGACAAAATTTAAACAGACATAGAGATACAAGAAGAAATCTTTCTAAAGCATATTATACTTCTCTGACTTACTAAAAGAACTATGGCTGAGTCTTTGGTTGATATGTTATTCTAGGCATCCATTTTATTTTTTGTTGTTTTATTTCTGAGGCTGGCCTCAAACTCACTATGTAGCCCAAGCTGGTCTCGAACTTGTGAACCTGCTGCCTCAGCCTGTCAAGTGCTGGAATTACAGGTATATACCACCTCCCTGGCCAGGCACTGGTTTTAGTGTATTGTGTATTGGTTCTCAGTGGTGACAAGGAGTGCTAATAAAATGTGTAAATAAATTTTCCTAGATGCCCATATGTATAGAATGAAGGACAGCCCACTCAGCACCCCTTCCATCTCTCAAGCGCTAGTCCTAATCCCCAATGAGTTTTACTGTGCTGAAAAAAAAAAAAATAGCGCAGTGGCCAGGGATCACTCCCCAGGGTGTCATGCCAGTCCCACCCCCAGGGTGCCCTGAGACAGGGATTGGGACTGGATGTGGTGGCACTTGTCTGTAATCCCAGAACTCGGGAGGCTGAAAACAGGAGAATCATTGAGTCCAGTCTGTGTAGTGAGACCCTATAGCCTCTGTAATAAATTAAAACAAATCAAGTATCCATGTATCTCTGAGTCGTTACCACTATCATATCTTAGCCAAGTGGCTTCTTGGGGGAACCCCTGAAGCCCAGCCCCCCCCACGCATGCCCCTGCCCCCCAGAACAGTACATATCCATCTCTCTGCTCCTCTCTGTCATCTGTCTTATTCACATCTGATTCTGTGCCTTCTAAAACCCACCCATGACGCTCCAATGACACCAGCAGCTAACCCTGGATGCTCAGGTGCTCATAAAACCCAGGATATTGGGGGGCCTGCCCATTGGCTCAGCTCTTTAAGTGCCTGATTAAACAAAGCAATCAGGATGCTGCGGTTCGATCCCCAAATCTGCAAGCCTGACCAGACCTGCCCTGAAGGTAACCTGAGCCAGCCAAAAATAAAAATACAAATAAAAACACTTCTGAACTTTTCAATCTGTAATAGAAGGGTCACGCTTGGAATGCCTGTCATTGTGGTCTTCTAAATATGTACTTCTTCTCATGACCTACCAATTATTACAATACTGTCTCTCAAGTAAAAGTTTTTTTTTTTTTTTCTTTTTCAGATTAAGGGTAATAAATGAAGAAAAAAAAAAGACACAAGAAAAAAATGTCACAGGACTGTCCTGCTACAATGCTATATGTGGTTAGATTTCCAAATTTCTGTATAAAAATGTGTAAGTACTTATTCCTTTTTTTAACTTTTTCTTCATATTCTGTAGGACTTAAAGTTTAACATATCAATACTTGATGGAAAATACCTGTTCCATGTTATGCTTAACATGATTGACACTTAGATAGTTGGGGTAAACTGAACTGCATATGTTGCAGGGTAATAATAAGCTTCTCTTCTAGAAGGTTAACAACCTAAGTTTGCAGATCAAAAAATAGAGAAAAGGAAGGGCTACAAGGTCAGCCAAAATTCTGGCCCTAGCCTTTCAAGGTCAGTGAAGACTCAGGACATAAGAGAACCTGTAGTGTAACATCATGTAACTCAGCTGTGTCCCAAATTTTTTGATCAAGGAGATTATGGGGCCACATAGCAAAGTGATCATGATGTAGAGTGTGGCTAAGGAGAGTCACATGGAGAGAAAACATTCTCTCAGGCTTTCACAGAGAGCAAATTGGTCAAGCAATGGCCATGACTCATCCACAAGGGTAACACTGGCAAAAGATCTACAAAGTATGGTATGGGGTTACAGGATAAATCCTGAGGGTATGTGACTGACCTTATCAGATGCAAAAGTTACATTTCTTGTTACATAGGTCTTGCTTTATCTTGATCTTATCCATCCAGCAGAAAAGTATAAAAAGGAGGTATATAAAGTAAAGCCATATTAATATATTGAGCTGTGAAAGGCTCAAGTCAACAACTTCTGTGGATAACCCACTACTATTATGGACTACTGGACTGTGTTAGATTGTTCTGCTGAATTCACACACCTATAGTGTTTAGATGCCAATGAAATACCCATCTCTGACAGGACTAAACAAAAAAAAGGGATACAAAGGAAGGACCATTTTGTATTTGTATATACAGAATAATCAGGGTAGATATACAACTACTCTCGCTTAATTCAATGAGTAGAAAGTTTTTATACTGATAGTGTGTGGATAGGATATCCTGTCTGCTTCTTGTACTATGGATAACCAGTAAAAAGATAATAATGTACAAGGTATTAATTATTGAAACTGTCCTGTTAATCAGTTTTGAAACTGTCTCATTGCTATTTGTTTCTCAATAAAATAAAATTAAAAAACCCAGGCTATCTTGATGCTCACCAGAGAAACACAATAGCCAAACCTATTAAATCACGTTTGACATCCTGCAAAGTGTACCCTGAGGCAGGCTCCCAGCTCCTCCTACTGGGCTTTGTCACTACCCTAATAGGGATCTCCTTACTCTGAGCAGAGAGCTATTTAGGCACTCATTAACAATGGCAGGTGTCCAACCACCAGATGGATGTAGCCGACTCTTCTACCTGTACCCAGGAATTCCTTCGAAATTTCCTTCCCTATTAGAGATGTAACATTCCCACTAGGCTGTAATTGCCTTGCATATTGGCATGCAGGACCTCTCTCCTGCCCTCCCTCCCTCCCCTCCTTCTGTGCTTCTCTCCTTCCTTTCTTTTCCTGTGCTCCTTTTGCTCCATTTGGTTGTACTGCTTCTACCAGAAGTACTAGATTTGCCTCATTTTAAATTCCCCCAGCAGCAATTCGCCAGGTTTTTCAAAGGCAGGCTGAGTAAAACAGAGTCTTTCCGATTTTTCCTGCCATCTTAGGAGGGAGGGAGTTCAGTCCTAATTGTAGTGCCACAGCCCCAAAGTTGGAAGTGATCTCTTCATCAAACCAATGCAATTACATTCATCAGGCAAAGGAAGTTTTTAAGAAAATATTTGTCTTCTTTGTAAGGCAGCAGTTGAGAGGATTTTATCTGCTCTAAACCCCCAAACCAAAAAGATATGAGTGACTGAAAAGTAAACTAGAGAAGATATATAATTTTTTAAATCAGGTTAAAATCTGTGCTGGGTCAATATCAATTCAACCTCACTTCATAAGCCATGTCTCCATTTATGGTCAACCTGAATTTGTGTTCATAGTGATCTCTCCCAGCCATTTCCAGCACCTTAGACACCTAAGAAAACAATCAGTCACAGGAGCACATTCCACCCACTAAAGTACAACAGCAACAAGAGGACCTCAGGAAAAATGCGAGCAATAGCTGAAGTGCAACCTTCATTTCTTCTTCTTTTTAAACATCTTTTTATGCATTTATTTGGTACAGGGTCTCACTATGCAGCTCAGACTTGCAGTGATCCTCCTGTCTCAGCCTCCCTAGCACTGGGATTAAAGACCAGCATGGAGCAACCAGAGTTCTGCCTATGGTACTGGGGATCAAAGCCAGGTCCTTGAGCTTGCCAGGCAGGTGCTTAGATGACTGAACTATCAGCCAGCTCAGCCCTCTTTTTGTAACTCTCCTCATTGTGCTATTCAGATTACCAGAACTGGGTCTTTTGATCAGATAAGTCCTTATTTAATGGTCCTGGGATTAAACCCAGGTCTGTAGTCTGGCCAAATAGCTCAGTGGATTAAAGTGCTTACTTAGGCAGATACAGGAGCTGGGGTTCAAACTCCACTGTGCCGCGCTGTGCCAGCCCCACCCCTTGGGCACTCTGAGACAGGCATTGAGACTGGGCATGGTGGTACACACCTGTAATCCCAGCACTTGGGAAGCTGAAAACAGAAGGAATCACTCTGAGTCCAATCTATGTAGTGAGACCCTGTTGACACTGTATTAAATATAATAAAAAATAATAATAAAATAAAACAAACCCAGAGCTGTTGCACTGAATAATATCCTTGGCCCTTTTCATTTATTTTTTATGTTGAGACAGGGTGTTGCTTAGCTGCCAAGTTGGCCCGGCTGGGCTCAGCATGTGATTCTCCTGCTTCAGTCTCCACCCCAGGGTCTGGATGTTCATCTCTGAATTAGATTTACACAATCTCTTGTTGTACGTTTATTCCTTCTTTAAAGTACTTCATATAGTTCTTAAGATTCAAAATCTATTATAATGTCACTTTCTGAATTTTATTGATGCATAACCTGCCCTAGATCATAAAAGTGTTGTGCTTGGCTGTGGTTCTGGGCATTAAGATCAGGGTCTTGTACGAGCAAGGCAAGCAATCTAACCCTAAGCTATGACTCCAGTACATTTCTGTTTTTGATTTTTGAGACAGTATCTTACTCAGTTGTCTGAGTTGGTCTTGAACCTGAAATCTTCCTGCCAAAACACTCCTGCAGCCCAAGTAGCTGGCACAACAGGTATCTGCCACCACACGTGGCTAAAAAGATTTGACTGCCTATAAAGTCCAATCAGCACCCAAAATGATAAATTTCTTTCAAATAGGTTAGAAAATCCAGACATACACAAAAAAGAAGGAAATTTAAGCTGAGACCAGAAATAAGACATGCAAAAATGCAGGCTGGTAAGAACTTTACTTGCTAGTAGAAGCCATAATTTCTAGCTTTGCTGTTTTGGTGGCCGAGATTTGCTCTGTAATTTTCATCTCATGGAAAACCAAACAGACCTCCTGTGCCCAAGATGCTAAGAGCCTGTAAATGCAAGTGAAAAAGCCTATGAAATTCCTACTGGAGAACAGGAATGATGTCACCAGAACCAATATGGATTGTCACTACCAGGAAAAGCACAGTGCAGAAGCACATCAGAAGACTCCGGGCTCCAGAAGCCAGACTGGTCCCATGAGATCTGGTTCAGTGAAGTTTGGTTCAGTCTGGTCTGCCAAAGCTACAGAACTCCCCTTCTTGGAAAACTAGCACAGAAAGGTAAGAGACAGAGTCCTTCTACAGAGCAGCCTTGTTCCCACTGCAAGCCATACACACACGCACATACCATTGAAGGTTGTATTTTATTTGATTTCCATAGAGTGCCAGAACAGCCCCAAGAGTAAAACCTTAACCAATAGAATCTAACCATAACTTGCACAACGTCATACTAAGAAAAGGGCCCATATCTGTAAATCAGGTTCAATAAATTGTAGTGGAGCTTGGGGAGAATGTTTGTTGTTTTGCTTGAGACAGGGTCTTTCTATGCAGTGTAGACTGGCCTTGAAATCACTATGTAGCCTAAAGTGGCCTCGAACTCCTCGAGATCCTCTTGCCTCAGCCTTCTGAGTGCTGGGACCACAGATGTGTGCCACCACTCCTGGAAAATTTTCATGTGACTTAGAATATTATAGCTATTAAGATCCTCTCCCTCATAGACAGGGTCAGAGTCTCTGGAGGCTGGGGTCCTCCTGTGGCCACCATGCAAGGCTTCCTAGGTAAGGGGCAGGTCAGACCAAAGTCAGTCTGGCAGCAGAAGAAAAGTAAACAAGCCAAAACCAGGGTAGCACCACAGCCACAGATGCCCACCCTGCGATTAGTGCCACAGACTGACCCTTCTCAGAGGCCCTCCAATCAGCCAGCTGAGGGTATTTAAAGGCAGCGACCAAGTATGACTGACTCTTAAGAAGCTTAAAACTCAACTGAATCTCTGGCATGGGCGGCTTCCCAATGTGCCCCTGCACCTTACAATGGTCATACTCAAGACTGCAGATATCAGCTCTCCCCATGTGAATGTGTTCTCCATCACAGGGTTTGTTTGGGGCCTCAAAGTGTGATCATCTTTATCCCAGAAGAGGGATAGATGGCTGCATAATGGGTATTATGTGCATCATTCTCTCAGTGTCTAAGGGCTGTGGCAACATCGCTTATGCCTAGAAGATCCCAGCCTCAGTCTGTGTTAGATGCCCAGTGAGTATGTTTTAGCTGAAAATATAGCACAATTTCACAGAGAAATTGTTTCACAGAGAAAATTCACAGAGAGAGAGATGGATAAAGCAAGTCAGGCAGACAAAAGCTTATCCCTTCCTATGACATTGGCCATTTACTTGGGTAAAGGTTAATTAAAGGGTGGGTGTATGAGTCCTCAGAATAGAGCTTAGTCAATAATTGATGGAAAATACCTGTTTCATGTTAAGTCTAAGATGTTTCATATTTAGACAGTGAGGTTAAGCTCAACAGCCTATGTTATAGGGTAATAATATCATTAAGCTTCTCTTCTGGAGGGTTAACAACTTAGTTTGCAGACCAAAACTTAGAGGTAAAAAAGGGCTACAAGGATAACCAATATTTTGGCCCTAGCCTTTTAAGGTCAATGAGGACTCAAGACATAAGAGAACCTGTACTGTAACATCCTGTATCTCTGTGGTGTCCCAAATTTGCTGATCAAGGAGATTATGGGGCCACACAGCAAAGTCATCGACAATGTAGAGTGTGCCTAAGGAAAGTCACATGGAGAGGAAACATTCTCTCAGGCTTTCACAGAGAGCAAATTGGTCAAGCAATGGCTGTGACTCATCCACATGGCTGACACTGACAAAGGATCTACAAAGTGTGGTACAGGGTTTCAGGGTAAATCCTGAGGAGATTTGACTAACCTTGGCAGATACAAAAATTACATTTTTTTATATAGCTCTTGCTTTATCTTGGTCTTAACGATTCAGCAGAAAAGTATAAAATTGAGGCATAAAAAGTAAAGCCATATTAATATGCCATAAAAGGCTTAAGTCAACAACTTTTGACATTGCCAGTCTTGTGGATAACCCTTTACTACTGTGGACTACTGGACTATATTGGATTAGTATGCTGAATTCATGCACCTCCAATATTTGAATGGCAGTGGAAAACCTATCTCTGACAAAAGTAAACAAAAAAGGCGATATAAATGGACCATTTTGTAGTGGGAAAAATATATATGTCTGTATATACAAAATAGCATAAATATACAGCTACTTTCTCTTCAGTGAGGTTTGAATTAATAGTGTTTAGACAAGACATCATGTCTACATCTTGTACTAGGAATAACTACTACAAAGACAACAATATGCAATATATTAATTATTGTAACTGTACTTCTAACCTGTTTGGAAACTATCTTATTGCTACTTCTTTCTCAATAAAATTATTAAAATAAAAAAGAATAGAATTTAGTTGTATTTATTGCTAAGGAACTATAGTCCAATTCAGAAGTATCAAACAAGGTGATACATTTCATAAGTGTAAATAAATCTCAAGAAAAGTTTGTTTGCCTGTGTCTGAAACTTAGAGATTTTAGAAATCCTTCTCATCTAGAAAAATAAAACATACAACCAGGCATGGTGGCACATGACTATAGTCCCAGCAATCAGGAGGATCTGTGCAAATGTGGGGGCAGCCTGGGCTACAAATGAGTTCAAGGCCAACCTGGAAATCCTGTCTCAAAAAGACAGAGAGAGAGAGAGAGAGAGAGAGAGGTCATATTGTTCTTGAACCAGGCTTTTGACAACACTGGAATAAATGAGAAAGATGTTTAAAAAGCTATATGGATCAACATATACCAGAAATATTTATGAAAAAGCAGTAATTATATTTGTCCTGGGCTCAGACTTGCAGTTTGACCATGATATTTTAGCATAAGTGGGAGGCAGGTGCTAGATTCCATGGAATAGTAATTTTTCCGGGGCTGGGGATGGAACCCAGTGGTACAGCACTGGCCTAGCATCCATGAGAACCTAAGTTTGGTCCCTACCACTTAAAAACAATAATCACTCTAGAAAACAGTGGAGCTAAGTTCTAATGTAGACTTGGCCACTAAGGAGCAGGGTGGTCTTAAACTTCAAGATTCCCTAGGCCTCTGAGAATGGGGGAGTTAAAAGATTATTACTTGCTAGGCCACAGACTGTATGAATATAGTTCGGGTTTGAGAACCTTTGTGCCCTCTAGGGCCAGGGAGATAGCTCAGTAGAATAAATGCCTGCCTGGCAAGTTCAGTGTCCTGAGTTCAATCCCCAGTACTGCAAAAAAAAGAAAGGAAGGAAAGAAGAAAGGAAGCAAGAAAGAAAGAGAGAGAGAGAAAGAAAGAGAGAAACAAAGAGAGAAACAGAAAGAGAGAGAGGAAGGAAAGAAGGAAGGAAGGAAGGAAGGAAGGAAGGAAGGAAGGAAGGAAGGAAGGAAGGAAGGAAGAGAATCTGTGCTTTCAGTGATGGAGAAATGGCTTCCATTATCAGTTTTGGTTTTGGTTGAAATAAAACCCATGGTGATTGGTTCAGAAGACTGAAGTAGAATGTGAGTTGTGTTAGGTGGGAGAATACTGCGAAGGATTTATTCTCTCTGGGTTGAGGTACAACCATCTGGCAAACATATTTGGTTATTCTGAGTCAATTTTTTGTTTCTTTTATATTAATTTTGTTGAGAAAGAAATAGCATTGAGGTAGTTTCAAAACAGGTTAGTAGGACAGTTAACAATAATTAATGTATTACATATTGTCTTAGTAGTTATTCATAATACAAGATGCAGATGCAATATCTTGTATAAACAGTATTAGTACATATTTTTCTTCTCATTTAACTAAGGGAAAGTAGCTGTATATCTATCCTATTTTAAACAGACAGACAGACAGACAGATAGATGGATGGATATTCGCTACAAAATGGTCCTTCATTTATATCCCCCTTTTTTGTTTACTTTTGTCAGAGATGAGTATTCCACTGCCATTCAAATATTGGAGGTGCATGAATTCAGCATAGTAGTCCAATATACTCCAGTAGTCCACAATACTAAAGGGTTATCCACAAGACTGGCAATGTCAGAAGTTGTTGACTTGAGCCTTTTACAGCATATTAATATGGCTTTACTTTTTATGCCTCAATTTTATACTTTTCTGCTGAATCGTTAAGACCAAGATAAAGCAAGAGCTATATAAAAAATGTAATTTTTGTATCTGCCAAGGTCAGTCAAATCTCCTCAGGATTTACCCTGAAACCCTGTACCACACTTTGTAGATCCTTTGTCAGTGTCAGCCATGTGGATGAGTCACAGCCATTGCTTGACCAATTTGCTCTCTGTGAAAGCCTGAGAGAATGTTTCCTCTCCATGTGACTCTCCTTAGGCACACTCTACATTGTCGATGACTTTGCTGTGTGGCCCCATAATCTCCTTGATCAGAAAATTTGGGACACCACAGAGATACAGGATGTTACAGTACAGGTTCTCTTATGTCCCAAGTCCTCACTGACTTTGAAAGGCTAGGGTCAAAATGTTGGCTGACCTTGTAACCCTTCTTTTTCTCTAATCTTTTGGTCTACAAACTTAAGTTGTTAACCTTCTAGAAGAGAAGCATAATGATTTTATCACTCTGTAGTGTAAGTAGTTGAGCTTAACATAATTTTTCGTTTTTATACAGATTTTGAAAGAGCGAAGAAAGATTGTTGTTGAGATATAAGGGATTACATTTTAATGGAGTAGATTCAGGTTAATATGATATTGAAAAGTATCTACAAATTGTTTAGGATCAACACATCACAAGTGTGTCCCCACATTCTCTCTCTCTCTCTCTCTCTCTCTCTCTCTCTCTCTCTCTCTCTCTCTCTCTCTCTCTCTCTCTCTCTCTCGCACACACACACACACACACACAGTCATACTCCAGAAAGAAAGTAGGCTTACAGACTGTACTAGCTTCCATGGTATAATGACTGGGGGTTACACTTTTTTATGTAGGCTTCACAGGGCTGCAACCTTGGTTTGTAATTCAACTCCCTTAACCTTTTAAGCACTTCCATAAGTAGGTACTGTGAGGGTAACAGTGATGCAAAACACAAGGCCCATTTGACCCAGTGCCTTTGCTTGACCACACTCTATTTAGTCAGGCTCCTGCCCCTTCTCCAAGTCCTATCTGTGCTTCTTTATAAAATCCACTTTTACCAAACAGAACAAAAACCAGGCAGGCTCGCAAGGGCACCTGTCACCAACATCTGAGCGCCCTACTCCCTAATCAGGTTCCTCATCTTGCACCATGCCTGAGATGACATCTGAGCACCCCAACCTGTCTTCAGCAGAATCCTACTCGACTGGCTTAGCCAGACTCTCACTCTGCCCTCATACTTCCTCTTCGTAGTTTTCTATCCCTTCCTTGGTTATAAACTCCCAGTTCTCACCTAGTTCCAGAGCTCAGGCCAATCTCCCTCCCACACTGCAAGCCTCATGGCAGTGTTTCCTATATCCACCACCATGGTGGACTGAAGTCCACCTCACTGTCTTTCATAAGTGAACTAATTTTTTTCTTTGCTTCTTTCTTGTAAAATAGAGAAAAGTTGGAAGGAGGCCACACATAAATAACAATACATATAAAAAACTGACACAATGATACATTAATGAACAGTCACCAGAGAGTGAAGTGGAGAAGCTTCCCACTTGGAGGAGGGAGAAACAATCTTAAAATTGTTGATGTCACACTTAGCTATTGGGATTTGCATCAGGCTCCAAGGAGGGCCCAGGATGGAGACAGAACAAAGCACTTCAAGGCAACAGAAACAAACTCCATTCAGAAGGAAGATGAGAGATGTATATCTTGGTCTCTGGTGCTATAACAAAACATCTGAGACAGGGTAATTTATAGAGTAGAAATGTATTTTCTTATAATTCTAGAGGCCAGGATATCCAAGACAGAAGTCCTGGCAGACTCTGCTTCTGGTGAAGGCTGTCCTTTGGTTCCAAGATGACACCTTTCCATTCATCCCAAATGGAAGGGAGCAGAAGTGACAAGAAGATCTGATGCAGTGCCCCATACCTATGATCTCAGTTGCCTGGATACTTGGGCAGGAGGACCAAGAGTCAGAGTCCAAGGCCAGCTTAAAAAGAAAAGAGTAAGTACTATAGCCTTGTGTGGCAGAAAAGCTGGATGGACGGGGTGACCCTAGGAATGCTCCAGCCTGTTCGCAGGGGTGGAACTTCATGGCTTCACTTCCCATGAGACCTGGCCTGTGAGTGACACCACAGTGGGGACTGAGTCAGCATTTAAGCTGTGGCAGCGTGTCAAAAGAGGCACGACCTGACCTGATACCTGGCTTGTAAACAACGGATTCTACTGCCTTAAAACCTGCCCGAAAGATCTGCCAAACCTTAAGAGAGTAACTCTAATTCCTGTGATAAGGGCCGCAGTAAAGTAAATGCTTCACAAACGTGTTTTCATGGGTTTTCAGAACATCAAGTAGGCTGCTGCCGGCAGGAGCCAGGAATCCCTAGTCAGCTACTGAGTGTCCTGGAGAAATCATCATAAGCCTGTTAATTAATCCTTCTCCACAACAATCATATGTTTGCTTGCTAATTGAAGTACAGCAAACTCAGCAGTTGCCATCTATATTATGGAAAATTTGCATTTAATAGTTACAGGGCCGGCTTTTCATAAAATAATGTTTACATGCAAAGGAGCACATTGGTCTTACAGTCTTGAATTAGTGCTAAACAAGTGAAGCAAAATGAAATTTGATTATAATAAATCTGGTATAGTAGATGGCCTACTTAATAAAACTCATTGCTCTCTACAGATAAGGCAGCTGTCCCATAGACATATTAAGAGTTAATTATGCTATCAGAGTTTATCTTCTTTTTAGTTGGAAAGCTAGGAAAACTGTGCAACTACTTCACTGAAAGTTTAAATAGTGTTGGGCTGTGGAGATAGCTCAGTGGGCTAAGCACCTGTGTAGGCAAGTGCAAGGACCTGGGTTCAATCCTGGTACCACATGCCATGCTGGCCCCACCCTGGGTGCATTGAGCTGGCCACCAAGACTAGACTTGGTGGTGCACCCCTGTAATCCCAGCACTGGGGAGGCTGAAACAGGAGGATCACTAAGGGTCCAAGCTGCATAGTGAAGCCCTGTACTAAATAAAAAAAGAAAAAAAAGATTAAACAATATTATCTTTTTTGTAAAACACTATGTCAACAATCTTAACAAACTCTTAGCCTATCTTTTCCCAAAAAACTATATTACTTTGAAGTGGGCAATCTGAAATAGTTTAGATGGACAAAATAAGCTTAGCAAAATAAGAGATTCATATTTCAAATTGCACAATTATGAAGCAAATTCACTTATTTAATATACTCTCTCCAGCATGATGAAGCAACTGTTGCCACTGAGTTGAAGATGCAAAGTCAGTGTCAAGGAAGGTTAAAATTTGGATATCAGAGAGCATTTGTTGATCTGATTTCTGAACATCAGTTTTTCTTTCTTCTGTTCAAATTAATTTAATATGCAGGCATAATTTTTTCCTGGAGTTCCATTTATATCTTACTTTTCTTTTTTGGATAGAAGGTCTTGCTACACAACAGACTCATAAGTGATCCTCCTGTCTTAGCCTCTCCAGCGCTGGGATTACAGGCCTACACCACCACGTCTGGTTTTGCATGGCACGCATGCGCCAGCATGGCATGAGGGACCAGGGATCGAACTCAGGACCTTGCGCTTGCCAGGTAGGTGCTTCGGCCGCCGAGCTATCTCCCCAGCCTGTATCTTACTTCTCTCCCAAACTTACTTACAGGGATTTAAAAGGATCCATCAAACATTTCCAGTTAAAGTGGAAACTGATGAGGAAGTGAAACAAAGGGAAAAGATGAGCAGCATCACGAAGCCAGAGTGAAGCCCGCGCACACCGGGCGGTGCAGGAAGCCCCTCTGCCCTTCCAGGGCAGGGTCAGGGCCTCAAAGCAGGGATTAAGTGGCTATTATAGCGAATCTTGTGCTGGAAAGTCCTGTAGACAACTGCATTTTCCAAAAGTGAGCACTGTTACAGTTCAGTCCCTCGTGCACCTCCAGAACCTTGTTGCTCCTGGCCAGGAGGCAATCTATCTGTCTGTCTGTCTCTGTCTCTGTCTCTGTCTCTCCTTCCCTCCCTTGCTTCCTCCCTTCCTCCCTCTCCACTCTCCTCCCTCCCTCCCCCTCAGTTTCCCTCTTCACCCTTCCTCTTCCTCCCTCTCCCTCCTTTCCTCTCCCTTCTTTTCTCCCCCTCCTTTCCTCGCTTCCCTTTGCTTTCTCTCTACACTTAACCTGGAACCTAGCCATCACATGCAAGGCATCCCAGACCAAACAAAATCACAGGTGTTTCCTGCCAACAGCCCCAGCTAAGGTCCTAGCCCAAACCAGCAGCAGACACATGAACAAATGGGTCTCGGAAAGATCTCAGCCCCCAGACCTTAGGTCTCCTGGTTGAGACTCCATGCCTGGTGGAACACAGACAAGCCACACCAACATTGGGACAGCAATGTAGCCCTGCTTTCCAGGTCTTATGTTTTGTCTGACTCTCCCGATAGGGCGGCTGTCTCCGGGCCAGGGGCATATGGACAAAGGCAAAGCTAGGAAAACAAAATAAGTGCAGTGGATATTTCTAGCTCTCTGATGGCCTGACCAGCTGCAAAAGCACAGGTGCTGACAAGAAGTTGTCCTGGTGATGTAACTCGGACAGTACCAGGAGTGCTATGGCTAAGGAGAGCGGAGAAACAGAAAATAATGGGGAAACTCTATATCCTACTCTTAAATTGTTGTTTGAACTTCTCACTCAAGCATATCCTTATTTAAGAAAATAAGAAGTAAAGAAGATATGAGTTTTACATGAGAAATGTAAGAGCCAGCCAAATAGCTCACTGGGTTAAAGCACCTGCAAGCCGGTTGATCTACTAGTGAAACCCTGAACACCCTGTAAACCATCCCTAAAATACAAATAGAAAAAAAAAATCATTGTCTTCCTTCTGTCTTGCATTTTGCCCATATGATATTCTCTTCTAGATATAGAGGACCTGGAATATCTTTCAATTTACATCACGGGCAAACATACCATAGACATACTCTTATTGATTATTATGATAGAATCTTTTGTCTTATTTGTAATGATGAATGCAATACTATTTTAAGATTGTAGCCTTAAAACATGAGATGAGGGCCAGTGAGATAGCTCAGCAGACTAAGCACCCGCTTAGGCAAGTGCAGGGACTGGGGCTGGATTCCCCACACCACATGCCATGCTGGCCCCACCGAGAGAGAGAGAGAGAGAGAGAGAGAGAGAGAGAGAGAGAGAGAGAGAGAGAGAGAGGGAGAGAGAATGTAATTATTATTTTCTTGCTTGTAATCACCATAGGCAACTCATTCATCTTCTTCGGTGATCTCTGTTGTTCACATAGTGCTAAATTAATCACCACCAAGCTTCGGGTACTGAATTTTGAGAGCTGTGTGCCGACCAGGGAGAGAACAAGCACACAGAGTTCTGATTGGCTGAGTTCCCTGGTGTTCTAATTAGTCAGACTCTCAGTAAACTCGCTTCCCAAGCGAGAGGGTTGTGGTAACGGCACTTCTGGCAACAGGTCGCTGAATTCATTATCTGTTTGAGGAGTATTTATCTTTTCAGTAGCTGGCAAAGTCTCGCCACATTTTTTGAAAAAATGCCAACATTTTTTCACAGATATTTTATTATGTATTTATCTATGGAACTAAGGCCCGACCTAGGCCAGGCCTCCAGAGCCCTGGCGTGCACAAATTGCACAACTGACTCTCCTTCACAAATGCTCCCCCTCTCAGCAGAACTTTGATACATAGGAAGTGTGCGGCCACATTCCCTGAGAAAGTATGGGTTACGGGTTGTATCTGAAATACTCCCCAAAGAACCCATATGCTAAAATCTCAGGAGTTCCTGATGCTTCCGGGAGAGGGAGGAACCAATGGTACTCAGTGGGAGGAAGTTAGATCACAGGGAGGTACACTGGAGGGACTGTTGGGACCCTGGTCCTTCCTGACATTTTCTTACTTCCACCTTGAGGTCCCTGAAGCCACACCCCACGCCCCTCACCTCCTGCCTCCATCTCCTCCAGTAATGTCATTAAGTGGTGATGAACCCACTTGATGAAGTGATCCAATCCCTGCCCCAAAATCCCATCAACCGGCAACCAAGCCATTGCCACATGAGATAGGGAGACACTTCAAATTCAGACAGTAATATTAGGGTCACTGAAATGGGGTACGGTAGGAAAGAACTGGCTCAGCGGAGAATTATTTGACTCTCCGTCCGTCCCCCAGCACTGCTGCTCTTCGTGGTGTACCATAGGCTAGACTTAGACTTCATAACTCCAGTGAAGAATTTTACATTGTCCAATAGAGCCTTGGCCTTTGCCCATGAACCCTACACCCTTGGAATGCTCTGCCTAGTGAAAGTGTTTCATTTCACTGGGGGCTTTGAGCCATTTCAACAGTGTGATGTAGGGTCCCTCCCACTTGACCTCTCTTTCCCTCTCTCTCTCTCTCTCTGAGGGCCAGCCAGGTGGGTGGCCAGCCAGGCTGGGGGGAGCCTGCCTGCTCTCTCCACACATGCCACCACACTGGGAAAGTAGTGCTGTCCGTGGCTCCATCGGAAAGAGACTTCCTGCAGCTCCGTATCTGGAAGTTTCCTGAACTCTGTCCTATGTGCTAAGCTTGCTTCATTTCTGCCTGCCTCCTTTTCCTCTATGAAGCAGGAATTGTGAGTGTAACAGCTCTAAGTGAGCCTCCTACCAAATTACTGGACCCAAGGATAGTGTTGGAGCCCCAAATTTGTAAGTCGTATCAAGTGAGGACAATTTTATATTCTGTTTCCTTGTAATGCTACAATAACAAGGAAGTTTGGGGCCAGCCAAATAGCTCAGTGGATTAAAGTGCCTGCAAGCAGGCACAGGGGCCAGACGGCATGGTGGCATGAGCCTGTAACACCAGCTCTTGGGAGGCTGTAAAAGGTGGATCACTATGAGTCTGGTCTAGTAGTAAGACCCTGAACTCCTTGTAGACCTTTCCCTAAAATACAAACAAAAAAAGAAAGAGAAAAAAAGAAGGAAATAAGGAATGAAAGAAAGAACAAACGAATGAAAGAAAAAAAGAAAGAAAGAAAGGAGTGAAGGAAGTTGATTCGTAAGCTTTCTGTGGTGCGTTGATGTACTGGGGTTAATAATAAGAGTTATCAAAGGTTGCAGGGAAACCAAGGAGTGTGTGACAGTTCCTCTGTCCTAGCTGAATGGACTCTCTGATATTAGGTGGGAGGTTTAATATCCAGATCAAAAGAAGATGACCGGGTGGAGCCTGCCGTGGGGTGTGTCTTGTGAAAGGACACACACATGTGCTGAGAACTGCCTGCACTGCGGACTTGCTCTCAGGTTCTTGCGTAGACTTCAGAGTCTCTAATTTCCTCAGTAGGACTGATGAAGGAGGGGGAAGGCCAGCCTGAGATGCCACCAGAACCCGAAGACCTTTAGAGAAAGCAACCCAGGCCCTCCCCACTGTACCCTAAGGGTTCCCAGCTTTGGGAAGGCCCAGATTAGATTCCAATTAGTAAGGAAACACACCCTTCGCAGGAATACACAAGCTGATTACTCAGACATAACACTCATTTCCCACGGTTTTCATGAGGTCAAAAAACTGCTGAAACAAGTAGAAAGAAGCAGGTACCACAACCAAAGAAACGCCATGGAGACAAGCATTAGGCCCTCTCAGCCTGCAGCCTTTCAGTTTTAACCGTGATAAGATGGGCTTGTGCATTTATTAGTACTGGAACGTCTTCAAATATTCCTTCATTCGCCCAACATTTATGGAGCGCATGCCAAAGGCCCGTGATTGACTCACGAGTGAGCCATCGCTATGCTAGGCCAGGGGCCAGGAGAAGAGCCTTGGAGAGTGCTAACGCAAAATCGTCTGCCTTGATAGGGTAAAGCTTGGTGTGTAGCGTCCTCAGCAGCAGGGAGAACAGGAGAAGGCAGCAAGAGCTAAAAAGGAGAAAGCATCTGCAGAATTCCAAAACTCTCTGGATTAGGGATTATTAGGAAGCCATGACCTGTGGACCCTATTGGCTATGATATCACTGCAGTTGGCTCCAGGTAGGCTGAATAAATGCCATGATGGGGTTCCTCCATGTCGCTGTAGAATGAGTGCCACATGACACCATTGATGCTAGGCCCTCTGAGAACGCTGTGGCACATTTAGACCCACCACTGTGGCTACAATCTCTGTTCCCTACCTCCCTGCACGCTCCCTTTCCTCCCACTTTCCTTCTCTGAGCACCGTCGCATAAGAACTCAGTGCCATTCATACATGCACTTTAAATATTCTCATCGGTCTAAAAAGTGGAGTCAGGCTGGGAGTACGACCTGTGGTGGAGAACTTACCTCACACGTGGGAGACCTGGGATGGAGCCCAGCACTGAAAAGAAAAGAAAGTGAGCACTCTGCTGACACCTAGATTAAGCACATTTGGAACAGCTGGGTGTGCTGGGACACACCTGCGGACCCAGCGCTCGGGAGGCAGAGGTAAGCGGGCAGAGGTCTCGAGTGTGAGGCCAGCCTGGACTGCACGGTGAGACCCTGCATCAAAACAAACAAAATAAATAGGGAGGTGGAAAAAAAGAAGAATTCTAGGCCAGGTGTGGTGGTGTATGCCTGCAATCCCAGCACTCAGGAGGCTGAGGCAGCAATGCCACAAGTTCAAGGACAGCCTGAGCTATATAGTTAGTTCAGGGGCAGTCTGAATTGTACAGCAAGACCCTGCCTCAAAAAAAAAAAAAAGGTCCTGAATTTGTAGAGGCTTCTTTTCCCCTTGTCATTGTTCTCTTAACTAACACAGCACAGCAACCGCTTGTATGGCATTTGCGCGGCATTTGCGTGATTTAAGGCAGGTGGGAGGACATGGTCAGGGGATTCGCAAGTGCTACTTACTGTGCTTCTGGGGAACCTGACCACCGGCAGACCTGGTGCCTGCGGAAGGGCTAGGACAGATCCCCAGGAACGCCAAGTGGTGGCGACAAGAAAAAGCCGATAAGTTAATTTCAATATATCTTATTTACCCCAACAAATCCAAAATATTATTTGAGTATATCAACAGCATAAAAATTGATAATAAGGGTTTTCATGCTAAGACCTCTTGAGGGGATATAAAAATAGAAATTTATTTCTGTAGTTTTCGTCCCGACATGTGTGCAGTACGTCACAGTCAGGTCCCTCGTGGGGAGTTGGATGATGGATGTGGCATGCTGCTACCATCCCCTTCCTCTCCCTGCGTGTCTTGATTCCCTTATCCTTTGTAAAAGATCTGTTTCCTATTACCTATGTTTTATTTTGATGTTTATTTATATAAAGTTCTCATACAAAAGAAACCATGCAACATTTAAGCTTCCATGTCCCATATGATTCACTTGACATTGTGGTCTCAAGATGTATCTATTTCTCTCCAAATGATTCCAGCTTTTCCTTCTTCATGGGCGAGTAGTACTCCATTAGCCATGCATATGTCTTTCTGTAGTCATTCACCCATTGATAGTCAGGTAGGCTGCTTCCAAGATTTAGCTATTAGAAATTGTGCTGCTGTGATCATGGGCCTGTAGGAATCACTATAATATGATGTCCTTAACTCTTTCAGGAAGATACCCAAAAGGGGAATGCCTGAGTCAAATACAATTTCTACTTTTAGATTTTTGGGGAATCTGTACACTTACTTCCATAATGACTGCCATAGTTAACATTCCCACCAACCAAGTACAAAGACTTTCTTTCCTTGAAACCTCGCCAGCATTTGTTATTGGTTGATGTCTGCTCAGCCTGCGCTGGGGGCGGAGCTAGCACAGCATGTGGTGTTAGGGACCAAACCACTGTCCCTGTGCTTGCTATGCAGGCACTTCGCTCTGCTGAGCTATCTCGCTGGCCTTTGTTGATTTCTTGGTGATAGCCATTCTTTCTGGAGTGAGAATGAATCTGTATGTTTGTTTTTTGTTTTTTAAGAACAGAATAAATTTATGGGGGGAAAGAAAACTTCAGTCTAAGAGGGAGACAGAAGGGGTTAGTGTTGTTTTAATTTGCATTTCTCTAATGGGCAGACAAGTTGACCATTCTTCATGTGTTTATTGGC
>PVKA01013054.1:0-29582 GCA_004027165.1 Ctenomys sociabilis | reverse complement strand
GCCTTCTTCTGATAACCAAACAAACATCGGCCACCCAGAGACGCTCTTGGTCTTATTGCCGAGAGGACCTGAAATTCTGTGAGCGGGCTTTGCTCCTCCTGGAGTCCCGAAGTCCTCGTGCTTGCCTCTTTCTGCTTGGCCTCCACCCTACACTCCTTTTCGAGACTGTGGTCCCGATCAGTGCGAAATAACAAGGGTGGTAGCAACCTGGTACGGATCTGTGCCGACCCACGAGGGCTGCCGTTTGCCTGGTGTAAGAGGCTCTTCGTGAGGTACATGGAGGTACACTGATCTCGTCACGGGGTCAACCTATTAAAAGGTGGGGCCTAGGAGGAGGAAAGGGGTCCCGGGGACTCTGGGGATGGTATGAGAGCTTGTCTCCTTCGATGGCTAGAAACGTCCACCCTCTGCTTCCTGACCACCGTGAATTGAGGGACTTTCCTCCACCAGGTCCACCTGCCAGGTCTTCCAGGGAGCTAGCCAATGATGAACCAGCGGCTCTGAAACCGTGAACCCAAAAAACTTCTCTACTTCTTTTTTATCTTTTTTTTTTTTTTTTAATTTTTTAGACAGTCTCCTATGAACCTCAGGCTGGACTGAACTCATTTTGTAGCCCTTGCGGGCCTCGAATTCACAGCAATCCTCCTGCTTCAGCCTCCCGTGCTGGGATTATACTCGTGCAGCACAGCTCCTAGTACTTCCCTTCTTTTCATAGCATGTGCCAGGTATTTAGACCTATTGCTGGGAAGCTAACTAATAGAGACATTAAAAGAATATGAACCTCTGAAAAATATTCTCAGGAGGCTTGGCTGGATTTTCGAGGTGGTGGTGGTGTTCTTTTGCTTCTTTTGTTTTTAATGCCCCTCCTCGTTTATTTGTCTGAAAATAACAATAATGATACTAGCTAATACACTTAGGAACTGATTGGAAGAACTCCATTCCTTTTTAACAAACAACACGCTAATTAAATTTTTAAGTTTTATACACATTGCATCAGTTTCAGGTACACTGGTAAATACTTTTTTAAATCTATCCAGTTTCAACAAGTCTAACGCTGACAGCAACAAAGACAAAGCGTGGAATAAGAATAAATCTTGAGGCTCAAAAGAGATTATCGTTTTGAAATATTTACTGACATTTTGTAGTGCTATTCCTATTGCAAGTAGAATTTCACTCACACACTGTCAAAGTTCATCTTCATGAAATAGTCCACCAGTTCCCCCTTAGATTTGTGTTACAAGTGAAGAATTGAGAGAGACACACAATGGGACCTTGGTCTTCTGACCCCAATATAAGCCTCTTTACCATTATTTCGTGCTTTGCATTACAATGACCACTTGATTACTCCTTTTTAAAAAATGTGCTAGCAATCAGTGCTATTCTAATTGTCACGGATTCATTGCATTTTCTGAGACCAAATGTCCTCCCTAAATAATAATAATAATAATAGTAGCCATAATAGTAATAATAGCCAATGCTTTCTCATTACTTATTGTATTATTGTTCTAAGAGTCTTACATGCACCAACTCATTTAGTTACAAAAAGTTTAAATGCTGAAATAACTCACATTACACATCAGTTATCCATTCAACTTTTACAGTAGCACAGGGTAGGATAAGTTGGAAAGAATGCTGAAACGACAAAATACAATGGGATTCAAATTGTGTCCCTTGCTGTATGACCTGAGGCTCAGTCAGACACAGTGGCATGTGCCTGGGACCGCAGCTCTCAGGGAGGTTCAGGCAGGAGTGCTATGGTGAGAGCTGAGTGTCTCACGCCCTTCCCTTTGCTCAGCTGTAAGCATCTCAGTCTCTAATGATTATTCAGTCTCCTGGAACCCTCAAGCCTTTCAGCCCTAGAAGCCTGAGTCTTCTTCTTACCTATTACGTAGCACATGCTTGGCAGTATTTTAATATTTAGATCTTTGATGCAATTTGAATTTAGTCTGGTGCATAGTAAAAGACACAGGCCCAGTTTAATCTTTGGCATGTACAGAGCCAGTTTTGCCAGCACCATTTATGAAAGAGGCTCTCCTTCTTCCAGGGAATGTGTTGGGCCCCTTTATCAAAAATAAGGTGGCTGAGTGTGTCTAGTTATTTCTGCATCTTCTAATCTGCTCCATTGATCTTCGGGTCTGGTTTATTTTTTGCCAATGTTGTGCTGTTTTTATCACAATTTTATAGTATATTTTATATTAGAGCTTTATAGTATACTATATACTATAACTAATATATACTATATTATACTATTACTATACTAATGCATTTAAACTACTTGTAACTAAATGAGTTGGTACATGTAAAACCCATATATACTAATATATTATACTAATATTATTACATATTAATATTCATATATAATATACTTGTATGTTATACTAATATATACTGTAGTAGCTTTATATCAAAGTCAAGAATTTTAATGCCTCCTGCCTTGCATTTGTTGCCCAGACTTGCCTTTGCTGTTCTAGGTCTCTTCTGGTCCCAAATCAATGTTAGGATTGTTTTCTCTAATTCTGTGAGATGTGCTATAGCAATCCTGATAAGAATTGCATTAAATCTGTAGAACAGTTTTGGGAGTGTGGCCATTTTCACTACTCTGGTTCTTCCTACTGAAAAGCAGGGAATACCTTTCCATTTTCTGGTATCTGCTTCAATCTCCTTTATTAGAGAACTACAGTTTTCAGTGCAGACTATTTCTGCATCTTTTATTAGATCAATTCCAAGGTATTTCCCTGTTTTGGATGCTATTATGACAGATGTTTCCTCAATTTCTCTCTCAGTGAGTTTGTTATTCATGTACTGAAATGCTATTGATTTTTGAGTGTTGACTTCATATCCAGCTATGTTAATGAATTCACTTATTAAATCTAACAGATTCTTAGTGGAGTTTTTGGAGGCTTCTATGCAGTGTACCATGTCAGTTCCAAATAATGATCATTTAAGTTCTACCTTTTCTATCATTAGTCCATTTTTCTTTCTCATGTTTAATTTCTCTGTCTAAGATTTCCTGGGCTATGTCAAATAAGAGTGGTAACAGTGGACATCCTTGTTTTATTGCTGACTTTAGAGTGAAAGCTTTCAGTTTTTGTCCACTTACTATGGTTTTGGCTGTTGGTTTGTCATAGAAAGCTGTCATGGTTTGGGGTTTTTGCAAAGGGAGCAATATAGTCCAAGACATTTTTTTTTGTATTTTTTAGGGAAGGGTCTACAGGGTGTTCAGGGTCTCACTACTGTATCGGACTCATAGTGTTCCACCTGTTTATAGCCTCCCAAGAGCTGGGATTACAGGCATGTGTCACCATGCCTAGTCTCAATTGCTGCCTCAGTGCATCCCAGGGGCCAGGACTGGCATGGCAGGCCTGGGGATTAAAACCCTGGTCCCTGTACCTGCTTGCAGGTGCTTTAATCCACTGAGCTATTTGGCTAGTCTTCCAAGACAGATTTTATAATACTATCTTATAATGAATCACCCAAAGAATCATATCCAAGGAGTGCAGGAAATCTTTCCACACACTAAAGACCCAAAAATACAGTTGAGGACCTTGATTTTAATATCCTACATGAGTCCAGCTAAAAAACTTAGTCTTATAACAATGCCTCCCACAAGTCTGGCTAGAGGCTCAGAGCCATGCAGCCCTGTCCCATGGATCTGTGCTGGAAAAGCACAAACATCAGTTGTGGAAGCTCAGAAGTCTATGCCAGTGGGATGAAAGATCTGTGCTAGCAAGCTGAGGGAGCTGAACTAGAGCCAGGAAGCAACACTCAAGGTAAGCACCAGTTTCCCAAAAGGTACCAGAGCCATCCTCAGCAACAGTGTGGGTTGAGCTCCTCCAGTGAGGAGGAAAGCTGAGTTCCCATCAGGAAAGCCAACACAACAAGCTTCTCCACAAGGCTGAGCAGTATGCCATCTTCTGCTCCAGAGCCAGGAAGTGATGCTCAAAATGAGGACCAGAGCTTCTCCAAAATGAACCACAGCCATTCTCTGTGACAACAAGGTCCTGAGCTCTTCCTGTGACAAGAACAGTCATGTTCACTAGGAAAGTCTTCATGACAAGGTCACCCAGCAGAACAGCCCAGGAGAACCAACGGCTTTCAACAGCTTCTCCAAACAGCGTCTCCTGTTCTACCTTTTATGCTGTTGGCAACAGTTCTCAGGTGGGCCGCTTACATCCAGCACCATGCTAGTTCAATTCAGCTGGGTATAACAGATTGCCCAACCAGTTAGAAAGCCACTATGATGACTTTTATCAAGTGGAGATTAAAAAAAAAACATCTATTCTGATTTTCTGTAGGGTTTTTATCATGTATGGGTACTATACTTTGTCAAAAGCTTTTTCTGCAGTTATTGAGATGATCATGAGACTTTTATGCTTAGCTCTGTTAACACTGCATATTCCATTTAATGCTTTACATATGTTGAACCATCCCTGGGATAAAACCCACGTGGTCATGGCATTTATTCTCCTTGATGATGGAGTACGTTCTGTTTGCCAGTACCTCACTGAGGATTTTTGTATCTATGTTCATTAGTGAGACTGGTCTGTAGTTCTCTTTCTTACTTGGGTCTTTCTCTGGTTTTGGTGTCAGGGTAATGCTTGTTTTTAGGAATGAGTTTGAGAGTATTGCTTCCCTTTCAATTTCATTACAGAGTTTGAGAAATAGTAGTGTTGGGTCTTCTCTAAATTTCTTGTAGAATTCAGCCGCAAATTCATAAGGTCTGGACTTTTTGTTGGAAGATTACAGGTTTGCACCACCAGGCCTGGTTTTAGGGCTCTCAGGGTGCACCAGGATTCTGGGGCACTGGGGTTCTGGGGCAGGTACAGCATGCAGGACCAGGGATTGAACTTGGGTCTTTGCACTTGCCAGGTTGGTGTTTAGACCACTGAGCTATCTCTCCAGCCCTTGTTGGAAATTTTTTAATTACAGCTTTTATTTCATTGATGTCTATAGTTTATTTGAGATTTTTATATCATCTTGATTCAGCTTTGTTAATTCACATGTATCTGAATCCATTTCTTTTACATATTGCATATTATTAAAATACAAGTTTCCAAAGTACAAGTAGATCATCTAGATTCCTGCAGGATCTGTGGTGATTTCACCCTTTTCATTCCTAATTGCATGGATCTGAATCTTTCTTTCCTTTTGTTGATACGATTGATTTATTTGTAGATTTAATTTAATCTTTCAAACAAACAACTCATCAATTCATTGATTCTTCATGTTGTTTTTGTAGTCTTCGATGTGTTAATTTATGCTCTGATTTTTATAATTTCTTTCCCTGTATGTGCTTTGGCTTAGCCTGCTCTTCCTTCTCTAGAAATATGAGGTGCACTATTAAATTGTTTATTTCTCCTTGCTCTTTTTTCCTGGTATGTATATTCATTGTTATAAATTTCCCTCTTACATCTGCTTCTATTGTCCCTTAAGCTCCAGTATGGTGTATTATTATTATTATTTAATTGTAGAAACTGTCTAATTTCTTCTTTAATTTCATCTGTGACCCATTGGCTGTCCAGGAGGTGCGAGTTAATTTTCATGTCTTTATGAAGTTTTGTGGTTTCTTATGCCATCGATTACCAATTTCATTGCACTGTGGTCTGATAAGATGCATGGGATAATTTTAATTCCTTTGCATTTACTGAAGAATATTGTATGAGTTAGTATGTGGCCTACTTTGGACATTCTCTCAAGAGCATTTGAGAAGAATGTGTGTTGTGATGTTGTGGGTTGGAACACTTTGTAGACATTTACAAGTCCTGTTGTTCAAAAGTTTGGTTCAATTGTAGTATTTCACTGTTGATATTTTTTGGTCTAGTTGACCTATTTATGACAGTGGTATATTTAGGGCCCCGATTACAATTGTATTAGTGTTTATTTGATTTTTCCTTAATCATGTCCCTTAATATTTTTTCTTTGTATTTTTATTTTTATTTTTTTGTCTCTTTGAGACAGGATCTCACTATGCAGTTCAGGCTGGCCTTAAGCTCACTTTGTAGCTGAGACTGGCCTCGAACTCACAACAATCCTCCTGCCTCAGCCTCCCGAGTGCTGGGATTACAGGCATGCACCACCATGCCTGGCTTTTCTTCGTATTTTTAGTACAGGGTATACAGGGTCTCACACACAGATCTGACTCATGGTGATACTCCTGTTTTCAGCTTCCCAAGTGCTGAAATTACAGGTGCACACCACCATGCCCAGTCTCAATTGCCATCTCAGATTGACCCAAGTGCAGGGCCAGCACAGCACACCAGTGATCGAACCCCTGGTTGCTGCACCTGCCTAAGCAGGTGCTTTAGTCTGCTGATCTATCTGGCCAACCCTCATGTCCTTTAATATTTGTTTTATGTAGTTGGCCTCACTGGTACTTGATATATATTTATGATTGTTATCTCTTCTTCTTGGATTGTTCCCTTTACAAGGATGTAGTGAACTTATTTATCTCTCTTAAATCTTGGCTTGAAATTAAGTTTGTCTGCAAGTAGAATAGGCACCCCTGCTTTTATCTGGGTTCCTGTTGTATGGAGCATTATTTTCTATCCTTTGACTTTGAGTCTATGAGTTTCTTTTTGAATTAAATGTGTTTCTTGCATGCAGTGTACTGTTGAATCTTGCTTCTTTATCCATTCTATAGTCTATGTCTTTTGATTGGTGAGCTTCTGTTGGGGTTCATGGAATTGTCGTTCTTATTGTCACCTTCTAATATGTCCTACAAAACATTATGGAGTGCTGGTTTAGAGTTCATAAATTTCATCAGAAGTTGCTTATCATGGAAGTGCCATTTTTTCCATCCATTTTGAAAGATAGTTTTATAGGGTACATCAGTCTAGGTTCAAGGTTATTGTTCTTTAGAACCTGAAACACTCTATACCAAGCTCTCTTTGATTTGAGAATTTATACTAAGAAGTCACCTGTGGTTCTTTTTTTTGGGGTGTATGTACTGAGGATTGAACTCAGGACCTTGCCCTTTTCTGGCATGTGCTTCTGCCACTGACTTATCTCCCTAGCACTTCAGCTGTAACTCTCATGGGCTTTCCTATGAGAGTTAATTTGTCTCTTTTTCCCTAGCAGTTTTAAAGATTCTATTTTTGTGTTGAATTTCTGGAATCTCAATTATGTTGTACCTGGCTATCGAATTTTTTAACTGTGACCCTTTGGAGTTCTATATCCCTCACTTATCTTTATGTAAAATTCTTTTTCTTTACCAGGGAAGTTTTCTTCCATGACATCTGCAGACAGTTTTTCTTTTTTTTTCATATCACTTGTGCTATCTCCTGCTTTTTCATTGACTGTAATCACTATTAAATTATTCTCTTTTTTTGCCTCATCTCGAAGCTCCTGGGTTGATTTCTCACAGTCTCTTGCTATTTTAATACATTTTTCTTTCTTTTGAAAGAAAGTGGGCTCAGCCCACTCTGAGGGCAGGGCTGGTGCAGTATGTGATGCTGGGGATTGAACTGCAGTCTCTGCACTTTCCTAAGCTTGTCTAAGCAGGTGCTTCAGACCACTGAGCTATCTTCCCAGCCCAATTTTTCTTTTTATGATCACTAACCATAAGTCTGTCTTCCATACCTGAGATCTTGTCCTCACATTGGCTTAATCTGCTGCAGATACTTTCACTGGAATTTTTACTCTCATCAATATCTTTTTTAAATTTATTTATTTTTGTTTGTTTTTGTGTTTTAGTAAGGGTCTACAGGGTCTCCCTGTGTAGACCAGACTCGTAGCGATTCTCCTGTGTTCGGCCTCCCAAAGAGCTGGGATTACGGGCACGTGCCAGCATGCCCAGTCTCAATCGCCATCTCAGTGTGCCCCAGGGGATCGACACCTGGTCGCTGCCTTTGCCAAAGCAGGCACTTTGATCCACTGAGCTATTTGGGCAGTCCAGTTCTCCTCAATATCTGCTTGAATCTGCCTGGTGGATCCCGTTTCTTTCCTATGCTGACCTTTCATGGCTTCCATAATTTTCTTAAGCACCTCTATTTTCTTTTCTGTATCTGCTCTAAAATCACTAAGCATGGTTTCCACTGTGGACACCATCTCTGCAGCTATCTGAGAAATTATTTCTGATTTGATTTTTGCTTAGAACCTCATTCACTTGCTTTGTTGTTATCACTTCAGAGAGGCCAGGTGGGTGGCTCTCAGGTTGTCCCACCTCACTGCCCCTTGGGTTTACCTTTGGTGAACTGGATGCCTGGGGTTGCATCTTGTTTATATGTGTTCTCATTTTATTCTCTTTTATCTCTAGTTTAATTTTTGGTGTCATATTGTGAATTCCCTATGCTGTGTAGTTTAGTGCTGGTATTAGAACCCTTAGGAAATGATTATTTCTAGTTATTCTCCAGAGGTGACTGGTGTTTGGTTTTTGAGTATGTTCCAAGATCCCACTTCCTTAATTTGGTGGGGATGAGAAGTTGCTGCCTGAACAGCCCAGCCTCTGGTTCTTGTGCTGTAGTAGCTTCTGCGCCCCTCAGTCAATCTCAGCCATGTGGTCCAGGGATATAGCGCATCAGCTGCGTCTGCCTGGCGAGCACAAGGTCCTGCACCTGACCCCCAAGAAAATCTCGCTCTTGGAATATCAGGGATAACAGGTGTTTAGAATAATTACGCCTGTCTTGGCTATCATAACAGCTGTTCACATTAATTATGTCTCTTTTGACTATCATGGTACCAATGACAATAGCATACAACACAGCCTTGAAAATGACAAACTGAAGGAGCCATTAAATTGCCATCTTTCCCAGTATAAATTAAATTTGAGGTTAAATCTAAAGCAAACAAGAAAATTGTATGAAGTACGGAAGTCCTTAATATATCATGTTTACTCTCAGGGATTAGACTTCAAAATGGAGAAATGAAAGAAGAGGTAGAGATTAGAAGTAAGGCTGGAAGACAAAGGGAGATCATACTAACTTTCAGAAACTGGTGCAGAAAACTAGAGGGGGAGAGAAGGAAGAGCTAAAAAGAACAGAACAGGCTCACAATGACAGAGAGGCTAGACACCATGTTCACACTCATATAAAAACAAATTCAAACACTGAAGGACAAAAACCAAAAACAGAAAACAAAACTAACAAAAAGAACTATAAAAAAATGAAACATGAGAGATGGAAGAAGAAGAAGAAAAAATCCCTTCAGGTGGACTTTTTCAGGTGTGTCTCATTGGTAGCATATGTGTGGTGGCAATCCCAGTCTCTGTCCATCTATTATAGCAATCCCAATCTCTGTCCATCTGTTATAGCAATCCCAATCTTTGTCCATCTGTTATAGCAATCCCAGTCTCTGTCCATCTATTATAGCAATCCCAATCTCTGTTCATCTATTATAGCAATCCCAATCTCTGTCCATCTGTTATAGCAATCCCAATCTCTGTCCATCTATTACAGCAAGCCAGATGTAGCTTTTTTGGCTGGGTAGTGGATAATCACAGTGAGCCTCAGTGGTCTCTGACTGAGGCCAGGCTTGTTCCTCCTGACGCTGTCAGACAACCTTCCATAGGTTTGAGCCCAGCTGGAAGCTGCTAGATGGAGCTCTGGGCTGCTCCGAGTTTTGAGTTCTGCCAGCCTCTCTCCAAGATGGCTCCTGGTCAATCACTCTCTTGTATGGGACAACAGAGCCCTTAGCACTCACCGCCTGCTACTGCAGTCCTTCATGCCTACTACTGTCCTCCAGTGCTTTGTCTGTCTGTGAAGGCCTCTGGGGTCACCAGAAGTCACTGTGTTTCTGTAAGTTTCAATCAGTCTTCTCACACAGTGAATGTCGTCTCAGGGAGAAGGTGCCTCCAGCTACCTCCCTCCTTTTCCCTGAAGTTTTTCCCATCACTCTCTCTGTGGGCTTCAATTTGTTCCTCAGAGTTTTCCTGGGTCCAGGAGGCGCACTTCTCTCCTTGTCTTCCTCCTGCTGCTATATTCCAGAGTGTGGATGGCAGCCCTCAGAGCTCTTTCTCAGCGGCTTTCCAACCCACCTCCTCGGGTCCCTCCTCCTTTCCTTGTCATACACAAGAGCCTGAACTCTTTTTGGCCCACCCAGCTGTAACAGGCAGATTACAAGTTGGAGCACAGACTTGGAAAGTGAGTGATTTATGTTTTCAGGCAAAGAATAAAAGGCTAGCATAGTCCAAAGCCCTGAGCCAGTCCTCAGTACTACAAACTAAATAAATAAATAAATTCCTCCACCTGTTTTTCAGAGTTGTTTTAAAGTATGTTTCATCCATTGAATGAAGAATTTATGATAGATCTTATCTTATACAGTCTCAGGAATGACAAACAAAGGCTAATATGACCATATTCATTCAAAAAGTGGGAAACAGGTTTAAATAGGTGATCAATAGGTGGATGGATATAATACAGATGAAGGCCTTTTTTTTGGTACGAGGGATCAAACTCATGACCTTGCATTTACCAGGCAGACACTTAAGCAACTGAGCTATCTCCGCAGCCCTAGACCTACTGCTATTAAGGCAGCTTCTCTTTCACATGCCAAATTTGCCATTCAAGAGGCTGACCAGGGTCTCTGGTTATTCCTAAATGCTGAATTAACCCCTCTGAGCAGACAGTGTTTGTCCTTGGGCTAGATCTGAGGCTCCTCAAGGCTAAGATAAGGAACTGAATTTATCCTACTGTTTTTGTAGGATCAGTCTGCAGATTCTCTAATTTTTGTTAGAGAAAAAGAATTTTCAGGACATTTCTGTAAGAGGTAAGAGAAAGGGTTTCTTAGGCCCAAATCACATTTCTTTCTTGCTTGCTTTCTTTTTTGCAGAATCAGGGACTGAACTGAGGCCCTTGCACTTGCTAGACAAGCGCTTATTCTACTAAGCCATCTCCCCAGCCCCCAAATCACATTTCTGAGAAGTTCTAGCCTGGGAAATGGAGGAAATTACACATGCAGCCTGACCCAGTTTGGAGCAGGCTGACTCTTACTGCTCTAAGTCTACTACTGACAGCTAAGTTAGGTAGGAATATTATGGGCAGCCAGAGGGGGCTCAGCCCTAGAGGGGTCAGTGCAGAAGATGGGAACATGTGTGGCTTTTGGAGACTAGGGGTGCTGGGATGCATGGCAGGTGTATACCTCCATGCCTGCCCATCACTGTAGACTTGATATGGGACTATCTGATGATATAGGGAAAACAGTGTAACTCCCAACCTGTTAGAAGTCAGATATGCTGCACAGTTCTTGTTCCACAAAATTGGAGACTGAATTCTAAGAAACAACAGAGTTAAGCATAAGAAATACTTATTGGCAGAAAAATAGCTTTCCCTCAACAATAGTTCCTACTCTTTAAACTCTGCTATACCTTAGAATTCATTCTTTGACTTTGGAAAACACAAATTTGCACAGCAGAGATCTAGTGGGTTGGGAGTTAAACTCCCTTTACATCCTTCGTGCAAGCCTTGATACCATTCCTGTACTGCTACCACGTGGTGGATCACACCAGCTCCTCTACTCTTTCTGTTCTCTGCCTCTATGCACCAGAGAGCCAAGGCACGGGGGGGCAAGTGCAGCTGTAGGAAGAAAACAACAAAATGAAAATCCCTGGACTTACAAAAGTTGCCCTCTCCAGTCTCCCGGTCTTTTTTTAGGTTCCATCTGAGTTGCTAAGATAAATGTCACTGGGATGAGTCTTGGAGCCCACAAGATGGAAATGAAGGATTTAAACCACTCTTTTTGTGGCTTAACTAAGTTTGTAGATTTGTGTTTCCACTGAATTGTCAAGGAAAAAGAATTTTTAGGACACATCAGTAAGAGACATGGGAAGAATTTATTAGACAGATATACAGCACACACAAGAGCCCAGTGTGGGCACTCAGAGAGATGAGACACAGGGCAGCTGGGAACTGGTGATGGCTTGTGACATGCTTCAGGTGGTGGAAATCTGGAATTCAATAATCTATTTATTGTCTTACTCTTGCCCAGTGGGTGGGTGTAAGAGGGTGGCCCACCTGTAGAGAGATAAATGTCCATTTATGAGGGAAATCTTAAAAAGTGGTCTGCTCATAAGAACATGAGGACCAAGGAAAAAGAGAATGAGTAAACCAATTTGGAGATGGAAAAGATTACTAAAAAGAAAAAACTGTGCTTGTGTCCAGAAGCTTCGGTTCTTCCTAGGAGTACAACTTTTAAGCTTCTAGTTTCCTTGCTTCTTTCTCACCTCGTGTTTATTGCTTCTATCCTACCTGTATTTTATTACTACTGCTTTTTATGTTAACAAATGGTACGTGAAGATGGCAATTCAACTCTGACCACCCTGAGACCAGACCAACAGACAGTATATCAGAACATACACTTGATTAGGAATATGAGGGCTTTTGATTTTGGTTACTTCAAGCATGACTTCAATAGACTACAGTTTGGGAACGATGGTTCCACTGGATTGATTTGCTTTCTATTTGAAAAGAACTTCAAAGCACTTTTATTGAAAAACTAATGTTACTGAAACTAGACAAATGGTACTGGATGGCGGGCGCTCACCTCTCCTTCTGGAGGTGGACTCCAGGTTCCTCTCATCTCAAGTGAAGAATTGACTGAAACAAGCAAAGCACAGTGAGCAACTGGCTCTATAGAGCAAGCTTATACCGCATAAAACAGGAAAGAGCAACACAAAATACTCCCAGGGGGACTTAAAGGAGGCCATGGTGGGGAACCCCAACAGCAAGCTTTTTGTGGCATCTGTGTCCTTTCAACACACAGGAATGAAAGTCCCAACCTGCTAGATGCTCAAAACATTGAGCTCATGTTTTATGAAATCTAGGAATGAATTTTAGGAACATCAGAAGTTAAGAGTAGGAACAATTTTTTTTTCTTTTCCTTTTTTTTTTGTGGCTGTCTCAGCTGGCCCTGGGGGCAGGGCTGGCACAGCACATAGTAAAGGGGCAGGCAATTTAGACCACTGAGCTATCTTACCAGCCCAGGAAGAATTTATTGAAAGAAAGGTTCTATCTGAGAGGGACAGAAGGGGGCCCAGAAAGTGAGTTGCCTACCAACCCTTCTTCTCAAGACTGTCTTATTGAGCAAAGCCACGAGGCGAGGGGGCTTAACATGGCACAGAACTATCAATAAGATGACAAATATAGGTCATTGATCAAATTACCTCATGTAATTGACCCAATGGCATACCATTGTGAAGTCGGACAAAACTATGGCCAACCAATAAGCACAAAACAGCTACAGTTGCTAGGGTACTATGGATTAAGTGGGATCAAATGGGAAAAACAAGTCACAAAGCAAGGGAACAAGGACAGGTATGGACTTTCCTGGGAGTAGTTTAAGAAGGTTTGATCTCTACCTCAAGGTGATTGATGCCTACTTATCTATCTGTACTTTATACTGTGTAAGTCTCAAGGCAACCTCTAAGAACTTCTATGTGTAGGTCCTCAGAGGTGGTGCCCATGTCACAGGTGACTGAAGTGGATAGAAATATTATAGGCAGATGGGGTAAACTGCCAGAAGGAGCCAGTATGGAAGACAAGATGCCTTGCAACTGTGAGATAGACACTCCCATTGTGGGTCAGACCTCAAGACAAAATATCAGACAAATTGTACACCTCCAGAAAGATAAGCATCCAGGATTGATAGTTACCTTGAGGAAACCAGGAAGAGTCACTACCCAGCCCCTCTGTGATATATCCATGTACATTTGCTATGTGACTCACTTTCCCATCTGGCCTGGATTTAATCAATTTTACCTAACAATGGTCCTTGTAATCTTGCTGGTTGAACATAGTTTTGCCCCACCTCATGTGTGAGTTCCCATGTTTTCCACCGTAGACCGACCTCACCTCACTGTTTTGCTCTATAAAAAAAATCCCTAAAAAAAGAGTAGATTCCCAGGCAACCCACTCTGGTCCCCTTCTATCCCTCTCTCAGACAAGAGCTTTCTTTCCCCCAGTATATTCTACTCTTAATCTCCATTGTTCCTAAAATTCATCCATTCAGTTTTAGAGGACACAAACTCAGCTCATGTATCTTTCTTTTGGGAATTTCATCACTGGGATCCCACCCCTCAGGCTGATGTCAGATGTAGGCCATCCTGTTGAAAACCTGCTCTAGTTCGTAAGAGAAGTTCACATGGAGGATTTTCAGAGCTGTTCTGTTTATGCATTCCACTGTCTTGTAATTAACAGGTCATGCCTTCCTTCCCAGCCAGCTTTGCTACACCCTAATCACCTAATATCAATAAAGGACTCAAAATAATAGACACACACAATTTTGCACCACTATTATCTTTTAGAACCAAGCATTCCTTCTAAACTCCTTTGCTGACTAAGTGTGTGGGGATAACTTCTATACCTGGAACTACAAACTGAAGTTTGTAGGAATAGGGAAGGAAATGTCTCTTGGTTCTGAAGGGTTCATATTTCACTTAGATATCAAACCTGTGCCCAAGCCACACCATATTCCACTTGGCTGTTAAGAAACAGAAATTAAGCAATTTCACTTGTCAAACTGTAAACTCATAAACAAATGTTATAAAAATAATAAAAGAATAATTCAAGCCAGTGGACTACCATATTAGAAGATATTTAATTGAAGACGTTGGCCATGCTCTATTGTTTTAATTCTTGTATTTTGGAGGTGGGTCACTATTTAAAATGTGTTTACTTACCTACAGGAACTAGTTTCAGTTTTTGATACCGTGAGTAGATAGGACTGTTTTCTTTTAGAAAATACAGCTGTACCTTGCATTAAGAATTTTATTTGTTGGGCCAGCCAAATAGCTCAGCGGGTTAAAGTGCCTGCTTAGGCAGATGCAGGGACTGGGTTCGAACCCCAGCTTGCAGTGCTGGCCCTGCCCCCAGGGTGCACTAAGACAGCTATTGAGACTGGGTGTGATGGCACACACCTGTAATCCCAACACTTGGGAGGCTGAACATAGGCAGATCACTATGAGTCTGATCTATATAGTGATACCTATAAACCCTGTACTAAAATACACAAATAATAATAATAATAATAATTTTCTCTATGATGTGGAGAAAGACAGTTGTGTTTCTATGGGGAAGATGACCATAGTCATCTTTGTCACCTGGAGGGAGTCTTCCAAATTGAAGCAAAATTTTGCCAAATGCATTTGGAAACTGAATTAGTTGGAAACAGAAATTTTCATGAATCAAGGTATTGTACTAGATACTTCTTTTAACACTGTCTATAACTGCCAGACAACTAGATGGGCAACTAGTCATAAGAATTGGTAATGCAGGGACACATTTATAGAATAGCAGACTTGTAGGCACATTAGAGGAAAAGTTAGAAATCAGTTCATAGCCTGTGACTATTTTCACACTGTCTGTCACACGTGTAGTTTACTCCATTCGTTTAGCCTTAACTGTCCCAGGTGTACCCCATTCACAATGTGTGGGGTCAAGCTGACTGTGTCCAGCTTGTTTTAAAAATATGCAGTGATCACAACTTGCTTCAAGTACTTCATGGAAGTCCTGTTCTTTACCAACTCTTCTCAGAGCCCCTCCCTCCCGGAATGTTCCTCTGCAACTCTGCCCAACAATAGATGACATAATTTTTATATTCCATGTAACCAATCATGTAACAACCTGCCATCAGCTTTGTACTTCTTACTTGCAAACCATATTTAAACTAAACCCAAACCTGACTCTGCACTGGTATTTGAACCTTTGATTTCCCAGCCCAACTGAAAGTTGCCTCCTGGGGCCAGGGAGATGGCACAGTAGAATAAGCACTTGCCTGGAAAGCACAAGGGCCTGAGTTCAATCCCCAGTTCTGCCAAAAATAAAAATAAAAATAAATAAAAGTTGCCTCTTAACTCCTCAGCGCAGTCTTTTGTTTGGTTTGATGGTTTTCTATAACAGTAAGAGAATGTGATATTAATAGTTGTTGGTTTTCTTTAGGGGTGTTTAAAGACAGTGTCTTACTATGTAGCCCAGTTTGGTCTTGAGCTTATGAAAATCCTCCTCCCTCACTTTCTCAAGTGCTGGCCTTACAGATATATGCCTCTACACCCCGGCATGGTGGACTCAAATCAAAATGACTAGAGCTTATCCCTCTCCTTTATTTTATACAAATCACTTACCTTGTTTAAAACACTTTTGTCAGCCAGGTGTGGTGGCACAGGTCTGTAATCCCAGCACTCCAGAGGATGAGGCAGGAGGATTGATGTAAGTTCGAGTCCAGCCTGGACTACAAAGTGAGCTCAAGGGCAGCCTGAACTGTATAGTAAGACCCTGTCTCAAAAAGACAAAGGTAAAAACACTTTTGTCATTCTACATTATCTCTTTTAAGTCTTCCAACTGTGAAAGGAAGGTTATATAGTTTTATAGAAAAATGTTTATTTCTAACAAATCAATATTTCAATAATGCCAATCTTTAAGATGGAGGAAAAAAAGAAAAGATGTCTTTATGCATGTTTCATTGGCTTTGTGCACCCTAATTCATTAATGGAAGGGTGAGGAGGAGCCCTGATGTTACAGCCTTTTGTTGAAATGAACAGATTGTTTTTTACTAAACAAACTGCCTCTAATCTCACATTTTCTACACAACACCTTCAAATGCCTGAAATTTAAAGAAAGCTTTTTAATATAGAACAATTCTAGGGCAAAACTGCTATTTGTAGAGGGTTTTGATGCATGAAAACAAACCAGATGAGCACTTTAATTTGAAGTTTGGATGTCATTTTCCTGATAGTTATCAAGGAAACTATCTTATATCCCTGGAGCCCAGGGCTACTAATTTAGACACCATTCTTTGATATTATTTGTATGTTTAAAAAAATCTTTTATTTGTGTATTTATATGACACAGGGTCTCGCTGCGCAGCTCGGACTCACAGTGATTTTCCTGTCTCAGCCTCCCCAGCTGCAATTACAGGCCTGTACCACCACACCCAGCTTGGGCACAGCATGGCGTGCCCAGCATGGCATGTGGTACCAAGAATCCCACCTTGTTCTTTGCACTTTCCAGACAGGTGCTTAGACCACTGAGCTGTCTCCCCAACCTCATTGAGTATAATATTTTAACAGAAATTACTTATATTTATATACATGTGAGTATTAGCATTATTTTCACATTTTATTATTCAAATATTAATTCCGATTATCTACATGAGCTGATTAACATAACCACGTTATTATGTAGATGTTTAGGAATGCTTAGCGGCACATGTTTGTTTTTTTTTTCTTTATCTCTTTCCAGCTTAACGAAGCATCTGAAAGGTGTCCCCAGCACTCACTTGAAGAATGATGGGCCCAGTCACACCGCCAAAGCCCAGGCTCAGGCCTGAAGTGGGATCGCTGGGCATAGTGAGCTAATCACACCTCAATCTTTCTGCTGCGGAGTTACAGTTGCAATGTTCCTCCTCCCAGCAAAATGCAAATGCTGAGCGATTCTCCGGGCTTTTTGCAACTCCCCCGATGGAAATTTATTTACCTTTATCTCAGATCAACAACTGAATGTTGAAATTCAGCAGCTGATGCCAGCAATCCAAAGCTTCGTTAGTACAGAGGAAGCAATGCTCACTCTGTTAAACAAATAATTAGAGAGATTAAATGAAAACAAACACTGATAGGGTGTGCAGAAGCTCCGAAGTCAGGTAATTATTTTAATTACTCTAGTGACTTCCACCAACCTTCATTATCAACCACAGATCAAATTTAAATTGTTTTATCCAAGGATATTCTAAGCTGTATGGAAAAGAACCACTGCCACCCACCCACTATACCTTACAAAAATTCCGTCTTCTAGCTAAGTACCCCTGAGCCCCAGTGCCCTGGGAGGATGAAGCAGGAGGATCATGAATTTGAGACTGGTCTATGAAGCAATTTAGTAGGACTCCATCTCAAAATCAAAAAGGGTTGGGAATGTAGCTTAGCATGAAGGTTTCTGAAAAAGAAAATTTTCTTCAAGGCCTCATTTAAAGTTCTTTTGATCCCGCTACCTGAAAAACTCTTGACATATTTTCAGTACCTGAAAAGCATGATAAATTTTTGATTATTAAAAATTATGCTAAAAAATTAGCATATATTTTACCCTGGTTTTTGTTTCATACAGACCTTCTTAATAGTTTCAGTAACTTTGTTTTTGTTTGTTGTTGTTGTTGTTGGTGGTGGTGGTGGTTTTGGTGGTGGGTGATACTGGGAATTGAACTCGAGACCTTGCACTTGCCAGGCAGGAGCTTATGCTGCTGAGCTATGTCCCCAGCCAATAACCTTATATCTTTATTCAGATTTGATCATGAGATTTGGATTTACATTTTTGAGTCCCTGCATGTAAAATACTATGATAGGACCAGCCATTTGAGATAAACGTCACAAGGAATCATGCCACCTTTATTGCATATCTTGTAGTCAGGGTAAATCATCCATTTCTTCTCCTCTAGTAATGTCAAACTTTTAAGAGACTGAGCGCCAGAACAGTAATCCAAAGCCCACTTACTAACTGCAAAGGGCCAACACTACATTGAAACCTGAATACTGAACTTTTCATTTAGAAAAACCTACTGACATACTTTGCTGCTGTGGGGACAGGGGGGCTCTGTGTGCCATGGCCCTCGGGTCATTCTTGTGCCACTACTGTCTTCTGCCAGCCTGGGAAGACACACCAAGAGGGATGCCCTGGATTTAAAGGCATTGCTATCTCGTTCAGGTTTCCTTTTCTATTCATGTGATAATGTAATTCCTGGAGCTCCCCTGGGTTAGGATGTTCCTTTGAGGCAGTGTTACCTATGTTTATCGACTGCTCCTACGGAATGCCAGCTCTTCTGCAAATATTTTACCTAACTTACCCCATTTCCTCTTCACAGGATTCTCTCCATTATTAGAAAGCAATGGAGGGAACTATTGGGCCTCCATTTTCTAGAGAGGAAAATGGAATTTGAGAGACTTATTAACTTCCCAAGATGCACAAGTAGCAGGTGACCTAGCTAATAGTCAAAAGCAGACCTTAGCCTGACTGGAGAGCCATGAGCACCCCAGTAAACGACAGGATGAGAAAACCTGGGTGTAACTACAGAGCAACAGGCAAAAGATGGAGTAACGGTTCTTGGTGGACTAGTCAAATGTTTGGATGACTTCGGTGAATTCTATACACTAGCCAGAGTCTCAGATTCCACATCTGACTGGTTTTCAAAATATTTGGGCTCTGAACAGCCATGGTTCTTGGAGAAGACACAGGAACTGTAAAGTGGTGTTAGTCAAGACTTCCCTACTCCTGGGTCCGTCACAGTTGGAAAGAGTACTCGGCTACCACTTGAGTTTCACTAAGGCTAACACAGCTAACATTCACATTGGCTACATTTAAAAGCTGGAACAGGATAAAGGAGACCTCAGCAACGCAGGTGGGGGAGTGGGGGAGTTGGAGAGTTGGGGTGTGGCCTTCTGGAGCGTGAGAAAAGCCCTCCTCCCTACCACGCTGGCTGGCACACCCAGACGGACTCCACCAGGTTATTGTATTTAGGGGCAGTTAGGCTATTCCAGAATACCGTGGGGGGTCCAGTGGCATCTGTGTCTGACCTTGGCATGCACGACCTGCAGAGCTAGAACTGTGAGTAGGGGTGACAAAGAGACATGGGAAGAGAAGAGGAGCCCTTGTGGGGGAGGGGCGGTTCAAGAGTCCACCTTCTGGATTCACAATCTGAGACTGCAGTGATGGGACACCACAATCCTGAGAATGGGCTGGAAACTGTAGGGACAGGACCGAGGCTGTGCCCTACGCCCTGAAAGTTACCTGTGAATAGACCGAGGACAGATAATCTAGGCAGATGGGCCCAGAGATTATTAATTTGGGGGTGGGGGTGGGGAGACCTTTGCACGCAGCATTCCCAGACATTCAGGGAAGCAGCTATCCACACCAGCCCTCCTCTGCTCTCCACATTACTCACCACCCAGGACCCCAGCTAGCAAGCCGCAGCATAAAAGATCCCTGTGCCTGACTAATCCTGATGGCACTGTGTTTATATCCAGCAAGGCCAGCCATGCCTGGCAGGGCCGGAAGAAGCCACGGGTGTACTCCACTGGGCCTTGGTCACTCGCCCACAGACACCACTCTGAGGCCGAATCTCACCTCCTCATCCGGAATACACCAGTGCTCACACTGTCCAGGCCTCCCGTAAAATTCATGGGGGAAGGGATGTGAGAGGGAATCATTTGAGTGACAGCGAACCGCGAGGGGCCGCGGCTACGAATCAGTGAAGGAAATAAGTTAAGCACGCTCAGCTGGAGTTTTAGGGACACCCACACACACACCGCGGCCAGGCAGCGAGCGGCGGCACTGCAGGATCCTCACCGCCCACCCCGCCTCCCGGACCCCCGTGTGCGCCGCGCCCCAGCCTCCCGGTCTCCCGCCGGTTTCCGCCCTGCGGTGAGGGCGGTTTCATCGGCGCGTTTTGCACACCGACGCGCAGCGCAGCCGGGAGGAGGGGGTCCCCGGCGCCCGACGCCTCTCCTCCCGACCCCGCCGCTCGCCCGAGTTTCTGCACTTGAGCGGGTTTTCCTGGCTGATCGCTGGAGACCGGCGCCGAGGGCGCGCGGAGATCCGAGGGCGCGCAGCCCCGCGGGACCCTCCTCCTCCCTCCCCGCGGCGGCAGCTGCTGGCTTTCCGCGGGGAGACCGGGGTGGGGGACGCTGGAGTCTGCGGCGCCCCCGCCCCCTCGCCTTTTCTTTCTTTCCCTGCTTTGGGATCTTGCTATCGAGAGGTCTGGAGAGGAGCGAAAGACCGGAGCGCAGCCTTCCGCGGCGGCGCGGGTCTCCACCGGCCCGAGGATCAAGCGCCCCGCGCAGGGTCCCGAGAGCGCACCGAGGCCGCAGCGCGCGGGGATCCCGCCTTCCCCGCCTTGCCCTCGCTCGCTCAACTCCGCGCGGCGGGACGCCTCCCTCGGGGTGAGGGCGCCCCAAACCAGAGGACAGCCCCGCGCTCCCCGTTTTCCCCTGTGCCCTCGGTGCCCGGTGCCCGCCGCCCGGCGCGATGGGTGGCGCGCTGGCCGCTGCTCCTTGATCGCGGGCGCCACCGCCGTCCACGCTGAGCTCTGGGGCCCGACTCGAACTCGGGGCGAACGGAGCCCCGCCGGCCGCACCATGAAGTCTGCGCTGCTCAGCCGCTTCTTCATCCTCCTTCCCTGGATCCTGATCGTCATCCTCATGCTGGACGTGGACACGCGCAGGCCGGCGCCCCCGCTCACCCCGCGCCCCTACTTCGCGCCCTACGCCGGGGGCCGCAGGGGCGCCCGCTTGCCGCTCCGCAGGGGCCTCCCGGGACGCAGCGCAGAGCCGCGCAACGCGTCCCGGGCCCCGCCGCCCGCGCCGCCGCTGCCCACCATCTATGCCATCACGCCCACCTACAGCCGCCCGGTGCAGAAGGCCGAGCTCACCCGCCTGGCCAACACGCTCCGCCAGGTGGCGCAGCTGCACTGGATCCTGGTGGAGGACGCGGCGGCGCGCAGCGAGCTGGTGAGCCGCCTCCTGGCGCGCGCCGGGCTGCCCAGCACGCACCTGCACGTGCCCACGCCGCGCCGCTACAAGCGCCCGGGGCTGCCGCGCGCCACCGAGCAGCGCAACGCCGGCCTGGCCTGGCTGCGCCAGCGGCACCGGCACGGCCGCGCGCACCCCGGCGTGCTCTTCTTCGCCGACGACGACAACACCTACAGTCTGGAGCTCTTCCAGGAGGTAGCGAGCGGGAGGGACGGGCGCGGCGCCTGGTTAGGGTCCGAGGTCTGTGCGCGCTCGGGTGCCGCGCTGGCCCTCGGCGCGCTAGGGAAGCGCACGCGACGCGGGCCGGGCGGAGGGGCCGGGGAAGTGGCGTGGCAGAGTCCGTCCGTAACAAAGTTTCACTCGGTCCCTATTGTCCGGCAAGTGTGGCCCGAGGCTTTCTTCGCACGCCCGGAGAAAGGAGCTTTTCCGCCCCCACTGCGCATCTCTTCGGAGGAGCCCTCGGCGGCCCCCGAATGGGGCTACTGCCCCGTGCAGCCCTGGGGGCGGGCTGGCCCTTCCAGGCCCTTTCCGAAGCTGCCTGTGGCTGCACTTCTCCAGGACTCTGGCAGCTGTGTCCCTGCCAGTTCCCCCGGAGCACCTGCCAGGTCCTGGCCAGAACAGGTGTGTGTGTTCAGGGCCACACTTGGCAGTGGGGTTGGCTGGGCGAAGGACAGGTGCGTGATTTATCATTTTCTCTCTCTTTTTTTAATTTATTTATATTTTTTGTCTTTTTGAGACAGGGTCTTGCTATGCAGTGCAAGCTGGCCTTGAGCTCATTTGTAACCCAGGCTGGGCTCGAACTTGTAAGAATTCTCCTGCCTCGGCCTCCAGAGTGCTGGGTTTGCAGGTGCGCACCACCAGGGTTGGCTAGTTTCACCTTCCCTTTGTGCAGTTCTTTGGGACTCCTGCCTTCCACCATCTGGAATTTCTGGCCCTCCTGCCTGCGATGGGCTTCCCTACCTTTCCCTTCTCCGGTAGATTGCACATTCAGAAAACACTGTGTGCGCCCTGCCTTTTTCTTCTTAATCTTTTTTATTTCCTTAACTTCGGGACAGAGTTACTCTGCACACTTGATGCTTAGTATTTGTCTGTGTGGATTCTAGAAATCCATTTCTCATTTATCTGGGCCCTTCCTTTTTTATTTATTATTTTGGCAGAACCGGGGGGTGAGCTCAGGCCTTGCACTTGCCAGGGAAGCTCGTATTCTACTGAGCCATCTCCCTGGCCCCAACTTTCATTTGTAGTTTTCCTTTTCTTCGTGAAGACAGCAGTCTTTCCTCCATCCATTCGCTGCCTAGGTCTGGATTTCCTTTCTCTCTCTCTCTCTCTCTCTCTCTCTCTCTCTCTCTAGAGAGAGAGAGAGAGAAATGTTAGTCTATAATGTAGTTTTATCATAACTGCAATTAGAAATACTATCCAGTTTTGTGTTTGTTATGTTTTCTAATTGTTTTAAAATTAGGTATTGTTTGGAAGTTGGGCCATTCCAGTAGAGACACCCAAGAGGCACATTTCACGTGTGTGTGTGTGTGTGTGTGTGTGTGTGTTGTATTTAGTACAGAGTCTCACTACAAAGATCAGACTGGTAGTGATCCTCCTGTTTTCAGCCTCCCACGCACCAGGATTACGTGTGCGCCACCACGCCCAGTCTCAATTGCCATCTCTCTGCACCCCAGGGGTGGGGCTGGCACGGCATGCTGGGGACCGAACCTTTGTCCCTGCATATGCCTGAGCAGGTGCTCTAGTCTGCTGAGCTATCTGGCTGACCCAATGCCATAATTTCAAAACCAGCCCTTTTTTGGTTTTGGTCTCTAACTTGGAAGTTACTCCAGCTGTAAAGATGTGATGTGTGTTGGTGTAAGTAATACACATCCCCATGACTTGACATTCAAAGATTGTGAAGGGCAGATAGTTCCACTGATTCCAGCTTTCAGCCTATTGGCGGGTGGTGTGGAGTGGACACGCTGGCCCATTGGGTAGTGAATCGATTCAGAACAGTCTTTCTTTACCGCTTCCCCTGAAAAAGAAGGCTTGATTGTGCTTGGGGTGTTGAGAAGCAAGAGAAAAGCCCAGGTAGTTGTTTCCATTATCTGTAAGATGGGAGGAGTGGGGCTTTGCTGGATAGTTCAGTTGTTTGAAGTGCTGCTTGAAGTATAGTCAGATGCAAAATACAGTGATTCAATTCCAGCTCCAGAAGCTGCACCAGACCTGCCCTTAAGGTACCAGGAAGTAGCCCTTCTCCCACCCCTACCTCCCCAAAAGGGAGAAAAACAAATAGTTTTGGTCAAGAGGAAATTATGAGGGCCAGCCAAATAGCTCAGCAGATTAAAGCACCTGCAGGCAGGTGCTGGGGCCTGGGGTTCGATCCCTGGCCCTGTCATACTTGAGACTGGGCGTGGTGGCATGCACCTGTAATCCAGCACTTGGGCGCTGTTTTCTTTTAAATCATTGGCTTCATCAACAGGATGGTCTACCATACATCTGCCATGGCGTAAATAGCTACCTGTGGACCGCTGTCCAAACAGGCGAATCACTACGAGTCCGATCTAGTAGTGAGCCCCTGAACACCCTGTAGACTCTTCCCTAAAATACAGACAGAACTTTTTTCTAAAACACAAGAATGTTGTACAGTTATGTAATGAAATAATCAGAAATCTGTTTATTATGAAATGCAAATGACATAATCAATTTATTATTTTCAGGCATAACATGCATGACACTTAGAACTTAAATCATCTCCCTTCTGGTATTATGACCCCTGGGCACTAACTTTAGGGTAGTACATCTGTGTCACAGCCTCCTTTCTTTCTCCCTGAAACTGTGGTGTTTGGAACAGATTGGTAAATGTGCTGTGCTTTTGGCTTTCTTCCTTACACCTGTATGCAGGTACCACTGAGCTTAATTAGTGGAATTTGTGCATCCCAGTCTTGTGCATTTTCAAAAGTTGAAGTCTGTTTTCCTTTAAATCTTTGGCTTCATCAACAGGATGGTCTACCATACATCCGCCATGGAGTTAATAGCTATCTTTGGACCACTGTCCAAATGCCCTTTTTCTTAGAGAAAAGAGAGGTCCAAATAAAGCATTTACAGACTGCAGTGGGAAGGCTGCTGCTTAGGGCTGCTGTGGGGCTAAGGCATGTAGCTCAGCCCTGTCTAGCGCACACACAGTTTACAAAACAATGTCCCAAGTCAGGCTTCATTTTTTAGTCATAGTGCTTCTGATTTCCATGGTGGAAGTTAAAGTCGATGAAAGGCAGAAAATGAACCAGGTACAAATCAGCCCACTAAGTGTCGGCTGCAAATGAAGGAAAGGCAAGGAAGAAAGGTCTGCAAATTCGAGAGGCGAGAGGCAAGCTGCGTTGGCTTCCTTCTCCCTGGCAGAGTGCTCCTTCGGGCCCATACAGCTAACTAATTGTCAGCCCCTCTTTTCAGCTGGGCTTTGCTCCCTGGAAGCAAATATGAATCATCCTGTGTTAACTGCCAAGTGCATTTGCACATGAAGCCAGGTGTGAGCATAGCTGACAGGCCCCTTCCCTGGGGAGGGGGGAGGGGCATTTGGGAGGCTTTCAAGTACCCAAACAGTACCCTGGTTCTCCTGTGCACCCTGATCGCTGGTCATCCCACTTGCCTGGGCAGCCTATCAAGCTGGGCAGCCTCTGTAGCACTCCAAAAAAGCTAATCTACAAAGGATTTGTGGAGCTTTAATAACAGCCACCACTGCCAATAAATGTGACTTTGGCGAGTCGTATCTTGAGTGACCAGACCGTTGATCAGACCACTGTTCTTCCTGAGAAGGCTTTCAGAGCTTTGCTACATTTAAAGTAGTGGCTTGTTCAGGCAAAATTGGTTTCGTCTTTGGAAATCAATGTAATGGAAAGGTAAAAAAAATAGCACTTTCCAAGCAAGAAAAAAACTTGAAAAAGTTAAACTTCAATGAGATAAGACCAGAAGGCAAGCATCTTGGAGATGTTTTTGGTCAGCAGTGAACAAAAGAGGCCTCTTGTGTGAATTTTCTTTTTTTTTTTTTTTTTTTGTGGTCAGCTCAGCCTGCCCTGGGGGCGGGGCTGTCATGACATGCAGTGCTGCGGATCTAACCGTGGTCCCTGAACTCTTACTTAAGCGTACCTGAGCAGTTGCTTTAGGCTGCTGAGCTATCTCACTGGCTGTGAATTTTTTGCTGGGTGCTGCTGGGCTTCACCTGTACTAGGCAGATGAAGGAGCTGAATTTCACTTCCATCTTGCTCCCTTTTCTGGGCATTGATACGCTTCCCCTTCAATGCCCAGCTTACAGGTGCTATTAGTGTTGTCCCCCTAATTCTGTATCTTCAAACATGAGATTTACCTCTGTCCTGATGGACAGCCATTTCCTTTATGACCATTATCTTAACATGAAGGAATTTAGATTTAGTATAGCGCCAAATGACTTTCTGATGTGTCCCGTTTCTGTTGCAGTGCTTCCCTCCCGAGAGCTGCAAAGACTCATGCCACAGGCCTGATAAAATGTGGGCCGTTTGTGCATATGTGGATGGAAAGCTATGGCGAGTGTTCTAAAGCTGTAAATGTTAATCTACAGGCTTTCTTTACTGTCTCTAAGAGTGTATCACTCAAATTATGCTTCATTTTTTATGCTTCATTTTGGTAGTTTTCTCAGGAGATCAACAGTTCTGATTTGGATTTTGGTATTTTGCTTGCCCAGACATAGCAATTTAAGAGGTGTTTTTTTGGAGTGGAACTCAGGACCAAGAATTGAACTCAGGACCTTGCATTTGCCAGGCAGGTACTGTGCCACTGAGCTATACCCCTGGCCCACCAAGTTGTTTAAAACACACTCTGCACTCTCTCCTGATTTTCTTTCTCCATGGTTCTTTTCTCAACCCTGATTACATTGTGAAAAGACATGAAGATATGTCCAGGTTATCATTGGCTGCGATGGAAACTACAGTGGGGGCGTTGTTTGCTTCTGTCTGTTCCACTAAGTTACAAGCTGGTAAATTATGTCTTTTGTGGACAATGACCATAGTGTTTAGGGTTTAGGACAGGGTCTCGCTACACAGACTGAACTCATAGTGATCCTCCTGTTTTCAGCCTCCATGACCATCTCAGTGTGCCCCACAGGTAGGACCAGCATGGTACACAAAGGATCAAACCCCTGGCCCTGCTTCTGCCTAAGCAGGCACTTTAGTCCACTGAACAGTCTGGATGGCCCCTAGTAGCTGCATTTAAAGCATGCTGCAAAAGGAAAACATAAGACCCAAAGTCAACATTCTTATGTATTAACTATCCCAGGTGGTATTTGGGTAGTGTGATTTTTTTTTTTTTTTAATGCACAGAATTCAGTAATGTTCAGATGTGTCTATCCAGACCTTTGGACTCTAGTGGGTATTGGTTCAGTCTCAAGCTAGCACATTATTGCTACTGAAACTGGAAAATATGTTTTGTATACTTCTCAAATTCTGCCCCCAAAATGCAAGTAAACGTGTTATATCTGTCTGTAGGTAGGTAGGCTGGTTTAGAATAGCATTTTCAGAAATTGATCATTTTTCATTCCTGCCTGTAAGTTTTATATACAATTAAAATGAACATCAAAATTACCTGCTACCTCCTGTTAACCCCCCATACTCCGTACCATAAATAGAAGAAAGCTCTAGTTGGTGCCAGTTGAGCTTCTGTTGTGGGTGTGGAAGCGTGTTCAGAGTTTCACACATGTCACCTTGGGCTCCATCACTCACTGAGATAGGACACTACTGTCCGTAGCTTCTCACCACCCTGATGCTGGCATTTAGGTCTGAGCACCATCTCTTGAGGACAAGATTCAGGCCTGTGCAGCTGACAGTGGTACAGCGTCATCACACTGGTTGATGGGACTTTTTTCTCTGTGGTACTGGGAATTAAACCCAGGGCCTTTGCACTGAGATATATCTCCAGCCATTTGTGGGGTTTTTTTGTTTTTGTTTTTATTTTTGTTTTTGTTGGAATAAACTCTCAATAAGTTGCTAAATTGCCTAGACTGGGCTCAAACTTAGAACTCTTGCCTCTGCCCCCAAGAGCATTGGTACTATATTAGCTCATGTACCGCCATGCCAGCCTTGGGTGGGGGTCCCCATTTTGTTTTGTCTTTTTGAGACAGGGCTTCCCTTTACAGTTCAGGCTGGTCTTGAACTCACAGTGACATTCCTGCCTCAGCCTCCCAAGTGCTGGGATTACAGGCGTGTACCACCATGCCCAGCTGCCATGCATCTTTAACAGTGAGATTTCCAGAAGCGGAGTTCATTCTACCACAGTGGATGAAAGAATAATGTGCAAGAGAAACGAGGAAGCCAGGGACACAGCTACTTACCTTTTCTTTTCTTTTTCTTTTTTCTTTTTTTTTTTTTTTTTTTTGCAGCACCGGGGATTGAACTCAGGCCCTTGCGCTTGCCATCTCCCCAGCCCAAATTTACCTTTTCAAGTGTTATGTACTGCACGTTACTGTGTGCACCACGCTTATGTGTCTGGGCACCCAGTAGATTTGTCACAGTAGATTTATCGTGCCACCCTGCTCTGTTTGCTGTGGCTGGCCTGTGAGCACTTCTCTGCTCTGTTAGTCTTATAGGGGCCATCATCACAAAGTGGGTCTGTCACTGGCCAAAGCATTATTATGTGGCCACGACTGTGCTCACATTTTGTAGCTATAGTGAAAGTGAAGCGTTCTACATACTGACCATTGTCCAGTAAATGAGCTGTCAGTTCTGCAAGAGGGCTGGGTCTCAGCATGGCAGTGCAGATTCCTTCTCTTACCTGAGCCTGTACATTGGCAACCCCAGCATATTCCTGAGGGCGGTGGCTTATTTTGACTTCTCTCCTGCACGAGCTGTGTGATCCGGGCACTTGCTCCACGCCAGGCCTTGTGTCATTAGCGGAGGCCGTGCAGCTGTGGCCAGGGAGAGTCCACCCTCCCTCGTGCTGACCCAGCCCAAGCACACGCTGCCATCAGTGGGGGGGGGGGGGTCGCCGGTGTCCCTAACAGATGTCCCTAACAGGCGGATGTGGAGCCCTGAGGGATTGATTTGGGAAAGCAGCTGAGGGTGGGGAGAGCAGGTGATGTGGACGGCGAGACAAGGGCTTCCTGCGTGAGGAAGCTGCATTTGTGCACCTGAGAACATAGGCCGCAGCACCTCAGCACACGTGAGATGGCCTTGGTGATAAACTCGTTAATGGACAAATTAGTGGGCTCCACCCTGACTTTACCCGATATCTCTTTGTGGTCTGCTAGTCTCGTGCACCCTCCCCTCTACTTTTTTCCTCCGTCTCTGCTCTCTCTTCTCTTCCACGGGCCCCTCTTCTCAAATTCCAAATAACCCTTCTAGTCCTTCTGCTAATCTCAGGTCGTTGAAATTTTCCATACGTGGGAGGAGCTATGGGATATCGGTCCTTCTGTGCTTGGCTTATTGTGCTTGGCTTATTGTTGCTTTAAATGAAGTCCTCCTACACAGTGTCCATCCGCGGCACTCAGCATAACAGGACTTCGTTGTTCTTTACAGCTGAGTAATATTGCTTTGTGCGCACACATCATACTTTTTGTATCATTGCTCATGGGCGCCCAGGCCGATTACAGATCTTGGCTATTGTGAATGTCGCCTCAGTAAGTGCAATGGGCAGGTATCTCCATAGTATGCTGATTTCTTCTCTTTTTTTTTTTTTTTCCTTTTTTTTTTTGTGGAACTGGGGATTGAACTCAGGCCCTTGCACGTGCCAGGGAAGCGCTTGTTCCACTGAGCCATCTCCCCAGCCCTGGTATGCTGATTTCATTGCTCCATCTATTTAGATGGGGAGAAAGAGAAGTGAGATAGCTAGATCATATGGTAGCTCTATTTTTAATTTTTTAATGAGAGAACATAATAGTGACACAGAATTTCAAAACAAGATAGGAAATTAAAGGTGGTTAATATATTGCATATTGTTCTCTTTCAATTAGTTTCTCAGATTACAGGATGTAGGTATGTAAAATTGATCAAACAGTGCCAGCACAAAATAGTCATTTAAGTGTGCTAATAGAAATTAGTACTATAATTGGCTTAGTTATCTTGTATATATGTATTTTAGTTTCCCTTCATTCTTTTCTCCTTTTCCCATCCCCGTTGCTCTTTCCGTTTTTGGGGTTGTTTTTTTTTTT
>PVKA01013053.1:24525-56120 GCA_004027165.1 Ctenomys sociabilis | reverse complement strand
ATGAAAAAGAAAAAAAAAAAAAAAGATATTCAGAAACACTATGTTAACCCGGGCGTGGTGGCGCATGCCTGTAATCCCAGCACTCGGGAGGCTGAGGCAGGAGGATTGTTGTGAGTTCGAGACCAGCCTGAGCTACAAAATGAGCTTAAGGCCAGCCTGAAATGCATAGTGAGACCCTGTCTCAGAAAGACAAAAAAAAAAAAAAAAAAAAAGTGTTTTCCACTCAATACTTCTGTGACTTTAAAAATGCTCTTTAAAAAAATCTGTTCTTAGGGCCGGGAGGATGGCTCAGTGGAATAAGTGCTTCCCTGGCAAGCACAAGGGACTGAGTTCAATCCCTGGTTCTGCTAAAAAAACAAAAAAATCAATCCCTGATGTAAAAAAATCTGCTCTTAAAACATTTTAAACCTACTTTGAGATGTTAATCAGAGATGCACTTTGCACTTTAACAAGTATATATTTTTATCATATTATTTTTCCACCAATAACCATGGCATATGGTATGTCTTTCCATTTGTTCAAATATACGTTGTTTTTTTTTTTTTTTTTTTTTTGAGTGAAGACAATAGATGCCTGTGTTGGTACAGGCCTGTAATCCTGGTGCTGCGGGAAGCCAAGGCAGGAGGCTTGATTGCAAGTTCATGCTCAGCCTGGGCTACTTAACAAGATTCCATCTCAAAAAAACAAGACAGTGGTGATGGTTCTGAGATAGGTGGGACAGCAGGATGTCCTTTTTCCATTGAATGTGGAAGTGGGTCCGGCCCTCCCTCTCTGGGTACTTGCAAGCCCTTCTTGGGCTTGTTGGCCTCTTCCTGATGATACCATCAGCCAGATAAGAGCCCGAGAGTCCAAGAGCCTAAGGGACCACAACAACTATGACTAAAAAAGGGAGAAAGGCTCGTGACTCCAAGCCCAGCAGGCTCACACCCCACCCTCTGACAAAAAGGCAGGACATCTTGTCCCAAGCCATGACATGCATAATCATTTTGTAACAACAATTAAGACTGGACGAAAAACCCAACTGCTTTCTTAAAGCAATATATTTCCTCAGAGTTGCCTGAAGCATATTTACATATTCTAAATGTCACAGAAGCTGGAGATATAGTTCATTGGTTGCTTCTCTTATGCAAGGCCTGGGTTCAATCTCCAGGCCTTGCATAAGAGAGCTACAAAAAAAAAAAAAAAAAAAAAAATCTACAAAATTGTTAGATGGGCCTGGTGCTACTCACCTATAATCCTAACACTAGAGAGGCTGAAACAAGAAGATTCATGCATCTGAGGCAAACCTGGGCAACTCAGCAAGCCCCGTCTTTTTTTTTTTTTTTTTTTTTTTTTTGTGGTACTGGGGATTGAACTCAAGCCCTTGTGCTTGCCAGGCAAACACTTATTCTACTGAGCTATCTCCCTGACCCCTGGCCCTTTCTTAAAAAATCAAAACAAACAAACAAAAAATCAATGACACAAGACTCGAAAGCCTTGCCAGATTCATCCCTGTGCTGCAGGCAGCCTGTGAGGGCTCTGCTGGGAAAGGGCACAGCTCTGCAGAGCAGGCTTCTCCAGGGTCTCTTGAGGGCTCACTGTATGGTAGGGCACAGGACAGTGTCAGGGATAGACACTGCTATGTTCCATGCTTTACAGTGTGGGTGTGTTTCCCAGGCAGGGAGAGGAATGTTAGCACTGGGAAACAGCCCAAGGTTTCTGTCATGATGAGGGCCCAGCTGCTCCAGGAGGTCCTCTTCTCTGAGCACCTCCAGACCAGCAAGATCCCCGAAGGCAGACTTGGGGCCTTTGACCCCTTTTCCCTTAGCACTGAGGCCAGCAGCAAGGCCATGGGAAGCCTCATTTCTAGGCCTGTTCTGCATGCAAGGCACCATGCTGGGCACTAGACAGTCGTAAAAAGAGCCAGGGCAGGACACAAGGATGACCAAGGAAGGGCAGGGTGCAGAACCCCTGAGCGGTGCTGAAGGAGGATGCCGTGAAGCATGTGTTGACTTCAAGATATCAAGCTTCTCACTGGAGCAACGCCACTAGCTGCTGACCTCAGTTCTGACAATCCCTCTCATTTTAAACACAAATGCTGTTAAGTTATTATAACAAAAGGCAAAGGGCAGAAAGCACCTGAAGTACCATAACAGAAGGACCTCAGGGCTCCACCAGTTCGCTCAGTGGCACCCGACTGCCTGGGCCAGAACCAGGAGTCCGCTTTGCTCCTACCTCTAACGTATCTTCTACCTCGAAGAACCATCAAACCCTACTTCCCAATTCTGTTTGCAAAGCTGCAGCCCAACTCTTTACTACACTCTGCCCTCCACCAGCACCCCACTCCAGCCACCCCATGCCTCCTGTCCGGATGGCTACACTCCATTTCCAAAGTGATCTTCTTTTTTTTATATCTTTTTGAGACAGGGTCTCACTATGCAGCTCAGGATGGCCTTAAATTCACTTTGTAGCTCAAGCTGGTCTTGAACTCACAACAATCCTCTTGCCTCAGCCTCCCGAGTGCTGGGATTACAGGACTGCGCCACCACGCCCAGCTCCAAAGTGATCTTGAAAGCACAGGTCTGAGCACGTGGCTGGCTACCTAACACCTTCCAGTGCTGCCCACTGCTCCTAAGAAGCCAAACCAAACCCAAATGCTAGCGCTGCCTCCAAGACCCTAATTTTCTTGGCCCTGCCAAATTCTCCTGTGTGGTTTCTAACAACTGTGCCCTCCCATTGTGCCTCAGCCACTTGCTAAAGCTTTGGCAGCTCCAACAGGTTCAAGGCCTGTCCCCAAGTCCTTCCAGGCCAAGGGAACAGCTTGTTGGTCATCCCAGGGTTGTTCTTTTAAGCCTGGTCTATACCTAGGAAATCTTCCCATGAAGCTTTCATGGCCTAGGCAGTCTCTATTTATTCTCTGTGGTAGCAGTTGTGACAATTATAATTCAAATGATTATTTTTGCCATGCTTTTTTCATTCTTATTTTCTATTTGTGGAAGAACTGGGGATTGAATTTAGGCCCTTGCACTTACCAAGCAAGCACTTATTTTACTGAGCCATCTCTCTGGCCCATGTCATGCTCTTTTTTTTTAATGTCCACAGGTTCTATGTCAGAGTGTGGAATCGCTTCCTCTGCATTTGGTCCGCAGCTGCACCCACCGCATGTAACACACTGACTTATTCTGTGTGCATGGTAGGCAACTGAATGAGCCTGTGAACACTGTCCAGAAGGCAGGGCAGGGAGGGTCCAGGGTGGAGGGAAAGACAGCTGAATGTGGGACCTGCAGGAGTCCTGGCCTGGTGTCAGGGAGCTGAGACCAGCTTTTGCCCTACTGCTCCTGACACCTAGCTTCTCATTTGAGCCTCCTTTCCCTTCCTGAAGTCACCAATTCAGGCCAGCTCTGTCTGGACCGCTGCACAATTTCATACCTGGGAAGAAGGGCTGCCCCTCCCCTTCCTGTCCTCTCATCTCCTTCCACTCAACTGTCCTGCTCTTCCATCTTATTTCTACCACACCCTGATGGACATAGCGGGGTGCTAGACACCTAATACCCACCTGGCTCAGGCAGGTGACTGAGCTTTGATGGCGGCCTTGAGAAAGGGACCTCCCTCCCCACTGCATCCTACAACAGGTTCTCCCTCAGCCTCAAGTCCTACACACAAGGGCCCCAGAGCAAACAACCACGCACAAAAAACAGTGGAGAGAAAAATCTGTAAGGCAAAGACGAGCCCCCTTTTCTGCTCTTCCATTCCAAGCTAGAGGTAGAATTTAGGATCTTAGGGCTCAGTTATGCCCCAGCCTCCCCCTCCCTATTATTTTGAAGCAGTATCTGGCTAAGGTACTGATTGTCCAGGCAATGGACAGATGTGAGCCAGCATTTCCTCAGGGATGGTTTCCCTTTCACCCTTCTAGACACCTGTTCTCTTGACCGCAGAGGGTGAGATGGTGTGGCATTGCTCTTCCTGTGCATCTGAGGTACACTCAGACCAAACACACAGAGGAGGTGCCTCTCACAGTTTTGTAGCTCACTTCCCAGTTTCAGAGGTCTAACCACAAAACTGAAAGGCCCCACAGCTGGCATAGTATGCACCTGTTATCTCCGCATTTGGAGGACAGCAACAGGAAGATTGTGAGTTCAAGATCAGACCGGGCTATGTCATCGTAATGAGACCTTGTCTCAAAATACACACACACAGATATACACACAAACACATGCATGTATGCATGCACGCACACACTCACGCGCACACACACACCCTGAAAATCCTACAAAGAATAAAGTAAATTTTTTCTGAATGTGTGTCTGTGCAAGGATTGTGTTATAGGGAAGAAATGTAATCAAAAAGGGAGCCACTATTTGATACAATGGGAAAGAAGAAACTGTATCAAACAACAACAGTTACCACTTAGTGATCCATGATCTGACAAACACATTGTGAAGTGTTTCCCACAATATTTGATCTATATTTCAAAACAACTAGTAATGTTTTAATTTGTATTTTCCTGATGACCAGCCATGTCGACCACTTTTATGTATTGGTTGGCCATCTGTACTTGGTCTTCTGAGAAATGTCTATTCATTTCAGTTGCCCATTTTTTAATTGGATCTTTTATTTTGGAGGGATTTAAATTTTTTTACTATTTTATATATTCTAGAGGTTAGTCCTCTGAGGATTTTCTGGCAAATTTTGTTTCTTATTCTGTAACTTGTCTCTTCACTTTGTTGGTTGTTTTCTGTACTGTGCAAAGCTTTTTAATTTGAAATATTCCCACTTATTGATTCTCAGTATTCTTGTCTCATTGGGGTATGTTCAGAAAATTCTTGCCTACACCTATGTCTTTGAGAAGTATTCCTATTTTTCAACAGATTGGATGCTTCTATTTTAATATTTAGATTTTTGATGCATTTGATCTTACTCCAGAAACACTGACCATAAAGTGCCTGCCAGTAGGTGCAGGTGCCAGGTTCGATCACCAGGCTTGCTGAGCTGGCCCCACCCCCAGGGCACACTGAGACTTTGATGAGACTGGGCGTGGTGGGGGGCACCTGTAATCCCAGCTCTTGGGAGGCTGTAAATAGGTGGATAATTACGAGTCCATTCTAGTAGTGAGACCCTGAACACGCTGTAAACCCTTCCCTAAAATAAAACAAAGAAAGAATGACCACTGTCAAGAAATCAAATAATAACACATGCTGGCAAAGCTGTGAAGAAAGAAGAAACTTTCTGTATTGTTGGTGGGAATGTATACTAGCACAACCACTATGCAAACCAATATAGGGATTGCTCAAAAAATGAGAAACTATGGGGCCCAGGAGATAGCTTGGTGGTCTAAGCACCTACCTGGGAAGCTCAAGGACCTGAGTTCAATCCCTGGTACTGCATGCTGTGCCAGCCCCTGATCTGGGTATGGTGGTGCACCCTATAATCCCAGCACTGGGAAGGCAGAGACAGGAGGATCACTACAAGTCTAAGCTGCATAGTGAGATCATGTATCAAATAAATAAATAATTTTTAAAACCCTAAAAACTAGAAATTCAACTTGACCCAGCTATTTCCTTTGTAGGGCTCTTTACAAAACAGTTAAAAAAATCATATTACAGATATATATATATATATTATATATATATATATATAATATATATATATGATAGATAGATAGATAGATAGATAGATAGATAGATAGATATAGATATATACCCATGTTTATAGCAGCACAATTTATAACATCTAAATCTTGGCAATAACCTATGCTCATCAATATTGAATGGAGGGCTGGCCAAATAGCTCAGTGGATTAAAGCACCCGCAAGCAGGCTCAGGGGCCAGGGGTTCAATCCCTGGGCCTGCCATGCTGCCCCCCCCAGGGCATGCTGAGACTTTGATTGAGACTGGACATGGTGTGCGCCTGTAATCCCAGCTCTTGGGAGGCTGTAAACAGGTAGATCATTATGAATCTGATCTAGTAGTGAGACCTTGAACACCCTGTAGACCCTTCCCTAAAAATAAAAAATAAAAAAATGGATAAAGTGTGGTATTTATACACAATGGAGTAGTACATTGCCCTAAAGAAGGATAAGCTTGAGGCATTGGTAGGTAAGTGGATGCACCTTGAGACCATAATCTTAAGTGAAAAAAATTAGATACATTAGTTTAAATATTGCATGATTTCTCTTATATGAGAAACTCAAAATATAAATAAAGAGTGAAAAGAGTACAGATAGCAGGAAGCAACAGGATCTTTGTGAAAATGGGAAGGTGAATGAGAAATGGAAGGGGAAGAACACAAGGAAAAGAAACAGATTTAAATTGATAGAAACAAAGAAAAAGGGGAAAGGAGGGTTTTTTTTGTTTGTTTATTTGTTTGTTTTCAAATAGTAAGGGGTCGACTAGGGAGATAGCAGCATAAGCACCTGCCTGGCAAGTTGCAAGTTCCCAAGTTCAATCCCGGGTACTGAAAGAAAAAAAAAAAAAAAAAAGGAAGGGAGAAAGGAGTTGAGCAAGTAGGGAAGGCTGGGAGGGAACGGGACAAGAAAGAATGAAGCTGTGTTTTTGTTTTGTTTTTTGGCGGAACTGGGGATTGAATTCAGGCCCTTGTGCTTACCAGGGAAGCACTTATTCCCCTGGGCCATCTCCCTGGCCCCTGAAGCTGTGTTGTGCACATGGATGGCCACCCCACCATAAAGGCAATCATTATGGACTGCCAACATCTACTAATAAAAAATGTTAAAGCCCAGTGAGGTAAGTGTACATGCCCCTCACTTTTTTTTGTGTGTGTGTGTGTGTGTGTTTTAGTACAGGGTCTCACTACACAGATCAGACTCATAATGATTCTCCTGTGTTCAGCCTCCCAAGCACTAGAATTACAGGCACGTGCCACCATGTCCAGCACCAGCACACCCAGTCTTAGTCTCCTGCTCAGTGTACCCCAGGGGCAGAGCCAGCACAGCAGGCCTGGGATCAAACCCTGGTCCTTGTCTAAGCAGGTGTTTTAGTCTGCTGAGCTATCTGACCAGCCCACGTGTCCCCATTTTACAGATGAAGATGCTCACCAATGTGCACAGCTCCCAAGCGGCCGAGTTCCAGGGAAGAGATCCTGAAGCCCCTGCTCTGAGCCACTGCTAGAAACCATACTCGCTGGTAGAGCTAGAGAAGAGAAAGGAAAGGGGACTGGTTTATAGTGTGGCAGAAGGGCTTGAGATGAAACATAAAGACTGTTCTGACAATGAGGGCTGTTTGGCTGTAGTCAGGGCAATTAGGCTCGTTAAAGCTCTTCCTCCAAGGGCCTTTACATTGAAGATGAATGAATGCCTCTATGCCTAAGGGACAAGCTCTGTTCCCAGAACATGGCTGGCCGATTTGGACCAACTGATAACCTTGCTGGGGACACAAGATTCGCCACACACAAGACCGTTAGATAACAGGAAAAAAAGATAGGGCAGGATGTGTGTCCAAGCCAGGCCAGAAGCAAGCAAGGGTTATAGACAGGCAGATACTGATGTGGTGTGAAGGTCTGTGGTCAGACAAGGTCTCTGGGTTCCTGCTGGCTCTGCTACCTGTTGACCTTGGGTATGTTACCTAACTTCACTAAGCCAGGGTTTCTAAGTCAGTAAAAAGAGGCTAAGAATAGAACCTGCTTTGGAGGGTGGCCATGAAAATTAAATATGATGATCCATGTAAAATACTTGGCAGAGAAACTGAGCATAATAACAAAACAATGAACAGTAGCTGCCATAATAATAATTGCTGGAATCCAGAGGCAGGAGTTAGCAGACCGAGGTATAGGTCTGTAAGTAACTGAGAAATTTTGTTCTGGATCTTGAAGACTTGTTTAGATTAAGTCAGAAGGAAAAAAAAGTGAGAGATAAGGTTTGCAGAATGGAATGAGATTTCAAATTCTCTATCATTCTAAAAGAAAAAAAAATCTGGTGGGCTATTGTTTCTTGTTTGGGTATTTTTGTTCTTTTGTTTTGGGGACAGGTCTCACCATGTAGTATGGACCATCCTTGAACTCCTGATTCTCCTGCCTTAGCCTCCCAAGTGGTAAGAGAAAAATCTAGTTTGATTTGTGGTTAAAGTAGAGAGGGAGGGCTGGCAAGATAGCTCAGCGGTCTAGAGCGCCTCCCGGGTACTGCGGTTCGAGCCCCAGCACCACATGCCATGCCAGCCCCTCCCCGCAGGGCCGGCTGAGCTCACACCCCACCCCCGCGGAAAAAGAATCCGTGATGTTTAGCGAGACACTGTAATAAATAAAGGAATTAAAAAAAAAAAGTAGAGAGGGAAGGTGATTGGGGGACGTGTGGAGAGATGGGGTCTTCCATCTGTGCTTCTAAACCACAAACTGATGGAAGACAAAGCCTAAGAGGTGTAGGAGAGAAGTCACACATCCAAGGCTCCTTTGCCTGCTTCTGGGTTTCTATTGGTGAATGGCCAGTTAGGAGGGGTCAGGTGCCTGGGAACCTGGCTTCAGGCAAAGCCACTACAGGAAGCAGCGGAAATTAGGAAATGTGGGTGAGGTCAAAATGAGTGTGTGGGTTGACTCAGGAGGGAAGACCCAGGTTTAAGACTGGGCATCTCTACGTTCCTATTCTGCCAGCTCAGGGTGAAAGAATCTGGGCGGAATCCATAGGCTAATCTAATTGTTCTCTAGGACCTTGTCCCATCTCCCTAGGGTGAAGAAAAAGTCTTCAGTGGCCAGGTGGTTTCCCAGGGAAGATGCTGGTTATTTCAGATCTTCTGCATCTTATTCCTGTCCAGAACCAACATGGACTGTATCAAGCATCACATAGGCTCCTGTTAATGTCAATCCTCTGTTCTTTTCCCTAGCGGCTGATTCAGTAAGTTTAGAGACCTGACACTCTGTTTTTAACAAGCAGCTGGACAACTCTTTATTTATTTTTATTTATTTTATTTTTTTTGGTGGAACCGGGGATTGAACTTGGGCCCTTGTGCTTGCCAGGGAAGTGCTTATTCCACAGACCCATCTCCCTGGCCCCTGGACAACTCTTTAGGTAAGTCACACTGAGAATGAGAATCTCCAATTTCAAATTGAGAATCTCTTAAATCCCTTTTAGCCTTGAATGTAGGCCCTAGAGGGTAATGCAACCAGTCCTATGGAAGGGCTGCACTCTACTGGCCTTGTAGCCCACAGAGCCCTGTAGTGCGGATCATAACAGGAAGAAGGCTACAGAGCAAGGGGGATCCCACTCATTTGGATCCTAACACTGAACAAGAGGAGCAAGAACAAATAGAAGTGCAAATGGCCACAGAGGAACAATGGATCCCGAACTTGGCTCTGTGGTGTTCTCTCATAGGACCCTTGCAAAACAGTGGGAGCATCAGCGGTAAATACCAGCACAGGCAACTGTTTTCAGACAGGTCCAAAGTGACAAAGCAATTCAGAGAGGGCAGGGCCACCGATGCCCAGTTTTTACTCTGCTTACTGTTGGACTGAGCAGCAAAGTAGCCGCATCTTCTTGGGGGGCGAGGGGTACAGCACCCCGGTGGTCTGGTATCTAACATTGCCCAGAAGAGAGGCCCTGAACTGAGAGTCAAGACCCGAGGGTGAAGAAAAGTTGCTTCGGATGGGGCTTACAGACTGTGGCCCCCTGTAGCGTCTCCCTTGTGAGATCTCTCACTTGATCGCTGAAGCCTCGCTTCTCTCCCTGACCTAGGGCGGGAGAAAGGTGGTGTGCGGGAGGAGGTTTGATTTTGTAGACGCTTTTGAGAAATTCGCCGTGTCAGAGAAACTAGAAGACCAACCCAAACCCCTAAAAATTCAAGCCCGATTACTGCATCCACGTGGCACTAGAACAAGCCAAAAAAGGGGAGGGGGACCGGGCGGGGAAGAGTTCTCTGTCCCGCCCCTGTGGGGAGAAAGGGATTCATCGGGAGGGCAAACTCCTGATCCAGGCTGGGCGCGGACGGGCGCAGCGGGGAGGGCGGGACCCAGACACTGCCCTTTTCCCACAAAGCCGGGGACTGGGGTCCGCTCTCGCCCGCGCCTCCCCCCAAGCCGCCGAGGGCCCTTTAAGGGCCGAGAGGTGCGCGGTCTCTTTAAGGCAGGTCCCGGTGGTTTCTGTTTTCTGAAGGAAGTGACGGGGGGTGGGATTGAATGAAAAGTGCAAAACAGAATCTGGAGCGGCGGAGTCGGGGGCCCCGTGGCCGCTGCGCGGAGCAGTGAGCGGGGCGGGCCAGGAGCGCAGTGCAGGACCCCGGCGCCCCGGCCACGGCGGGGTGCAGCCCACGTGCGTCCGCGCCACGTTGCGGGCCCCTTCGGGGCGCAGTCCCTAGAGGAGAGGCGCCTCGGCGCCCCGATCCGGCCCCCCAACTTCGGGCGAAGTTTGCCCTCGCCGGAGGGTGGCGGCGGCCCCTGGGGATGCGCCCCCCAGGCCGCCGTGCGGCCCCCACGGCGCGCCCCGTGGTCCCCACGGCGCGGCTGCTACTGCCGTTGCTGCTGTCGCTGCTGCTGGCGCCGCGTGGCATGGGCGCAGGGCCCGCTGAGCTGCGGGTCCGTGTGCGGCTGCCCGACGGCCAGGTGACCGAGGAGACCCTGCAGGCGGACAGCGACGCCGACAGCATCACCCTGGAGCTGCGCAAGCCCGATGGCACCCTGGTCTCCTTCACTGCGGACTTCAAGAAGGTGAGAGCCGCGCACCCCCGCGCACCCCGGCCTGCGGACGGGAAGACCGGGCCCGTGGGGTCGTGGTTTACTCGAAGTCACCCCAGTTCTTCCACCTGCCCGCCCGCCGCCCACGCCCCGCGCTCTGCCGCTGCCCTCGGTGAACTTCGCGGCCGGCTCCTGCATCCTCTCATCCTCTGGCTTCCCCTACTTGGCTTTTTCCCTGACCGACTCCTGCCCCCTCCCTGCTCTGCTGTCCCAGCGGACCCTCCTTCGAAAGAGTTCGTGTTAACATCCAGGCCTCCCTTCTCCAGGCCCTGTGCTCTAAGGGAAAGTCCGGCCGTGCAGTGAAGGCAGAAAGTCCACGGGTTCTCCACTCGTGACTGTGTACTGAGGGCCAGTCCTTTTGCTCTGGGCCTGTTTCTCACGTCTGCACAGCGCAGGGAGGTGACCTCCCAGCCCTGACTCCTGGGAGCCTCTGAGCCCCTTCTCCCAGATTCCCTTTTCTGGGCATTGCTGCCTGCCCCTAATCTCTTCAGGGCTTGGAGGTACTGAGAGGAGGTCCAGTAAATAAATGGGCCTGAACCGGTGGTTGGTGACTAGCAGTGAGACAGCAGCAGCAGGGAACCTGGAGGAAAAGAAAGGTGTTTTAGGAAGTTTGCTGGTGACACCACCCTGGACCCCTGGAAGGTGAGGCCCTGTGCTCATCTCTGGAGAGGAAAGAACCAGGGTCAGGGCAAGCTGAGTCTGTCCTCCCTCCTAGAGATTGAGAGTTGGGCTGCACTCTGGGAGGGGAGAGAGAGCCTGGGAAGTGGAGGAAGGACTCAGTGATGTTGCCCTAGGTAGCAGGGCCAAAGGAGACCAGGGAACAGTGCAGTAGGGGGTGAGAGTCAACTGCTGACGCCAGGTCCCATGACCACCAAATTGTCCCTACCATAGGACGTAGCTGGTGGGGGAGCAGTCACAGATGAGAATACTTGTTGGCCCTTTCTTACTCCACAGACCCAAAATAGGTTCTCACAGAGCAGGTAGGGGCAAACAAGAGTTCAAGAGAAGAAAGGAAAGTTGACAGGGCCACCTGCCTTTCCACCTAAACTCAAGGGGAATTCTATCCAGGATGCTCTGCTCTTGGAAGACCTGGGAGAATCTGCCAGAAGTCAGGGATTTATTCTCCTGTGTGAGACCTTTGACCCTGAACATAAGCCTTCCATCCTCATGCCTACTGGCCATGTCCTGTGGCCACCCTGAGACCCCAGAGAGACTTGTGGGACCCCGAGGCCTCCTCAACATCCCAGGCTCTGTGTGAAAGGCAAGGGGTAGGGCTGAGCTTTTATAGCCTCTAGCTACACCAGGGAGGATTTTTTTTTGTTTTCTTGTTTTATTTTTTAATTACTCTGCCCTGAGGGAGAGGAGAGGGAGTGCCCAGGTAGCTCTGCCAGTGACTGAGGCAGCAGTAATTGCTTGAGTGTAGGGTGCTGAGACTGGGCCTGAGTTTGGGGAATGGGTCTGACTGCCCAGGTACATACTGCATTTGGAGCTGGCAGCATGGCCCTCGTTTTAAATTTCAAAGTGATTTAAACCTCTTGTCTGGATATCCAAAGTATGCGTTTGCGTTAGTCTCTGACCTAGAAGCTGCCATGTGACACCAGACCTTGACATCTCCAGTTTCATCAGCAAGGGATGGAATTGGAAATGGAAAGTACAGAATAGATTCTCAGTTGGCCTGGGTGGAGCTGATGTCACAGGAGGGAGGGAGGCATAGAGGAATAGTCTCTACCCACTACTGTCTCCATTGCCCTGAATGTCTTCTATGTCCCAGCTCTTCTGGGTGGTCACTTTTGACATCTGCTCACTGCTCAAGGCTACTCACTGCTTAAGGCTTGGTTCCTCATAGGCCTTGGCACATTTCCACCAAAAAGTTCTGTCTGGAAGTAATAATGGTTACTGTTACAAAAAAGGTCTGGAAGTTGTAGGGTGTGGGGGTAGGTATGGGTGGGTGTGACATGTACCAAACCTATTTTGACATCATTTGGTACAAGTTCTGAATCCTCTTAGGAACAATGATGTTTGCTTTCTAATCATCCTGGACTAAAAGAGACAGGCCTTGTTTCCCGCTAGGGGGCTAGAGAACACTGCACCAACAACATGACCTCCCCAGGCCTTCTCTCCTTCAACTCTAAAATGGGACTAATAATATTGCTGTTCTTGGAATCGAGTGAATGAACAGAGTAGTGTTCATTCTACATCAGGTGCTATGTTCAGTTCCCGAGAGCTAGAGGAGCCACTTTGTTTGATAACTGGGGTCCGTACAGCGTCTCATCCAGCATCATTCCTGCTAAACTTGGATTCAAAGAACTTGAACAGTGGATCTCAGGTCCCGAAGAAAGTTAGCACTGACCTTTCAAGGAGCCAAGTATCCCTGCAGATTCATTCTTGCTGCTGAAGCTAAGGCGGTCCTGAAGCTAGTGGAGCAGTTGGCCGTCCACTTACAGAGGGGCACTGACTTCTGGGCTCAACTTAAACTGCAAGCAATAAGTGTCAGATGAATTCAGGGACCCTGGAAGGAGAGGGGCAGAAACTGGGGCTAGTGACCCAATAAGTTTGCCATAGGCATTAGGGGCAGGGAGATCAGTAGACAGTGGCGATTGGGGTGAGAGGCAACTGCTGGTCTGTCGGTGCATGGTTGACCCCTGCCAGTCCAAAAGAATGCCATGGCTCGGTGGTGTCCAAGCTCTGCTGCACATTTGAGCCACCTGGGAGCTTTAAAAACTCCACATGGAATCAGAATGTCTGGGAGTGAGAGCCAGTCTGTATTTTTCAAAGGAGTCCAGCTGACTGCAGTGGGCAGCAGAGCCGAGGGACTCCTGGTGTGCTGCGGCAGGGAAGGAAGGGAACTGGAGGAGGAACCAGGTTAGATTGTAGAGTGAAGCCAGCGCCAAGCTTAGCCACAGATGTGAAACCTGCCATTCTCCTCACAACAACCCTGATGTTTTATTTTGGTTTTGGTCTTATGTTTGAACCTTGGGCCTCAGGCATGTTAAGTATGAGCTCAACCTCCATGCTTTCCAAAGTTTTGTGGGGTGTTTTGTTTCGTTTCGTTTGCAGTACCAAGGCTCAGGACCTTGTGCTTGCCTGGTAGGCACTTAAGCTACTAAGCTATTTCCCCGGCCCCTTCCCAAAGTATTTTAAACAGCATATATCCTCAGGCCTCATTCTCCATGCCCACGTCATGGGAATTCTCATTCCTATGTCTCAATAGGCAACATGCTTCTTTATAATCCAGATCCTATATATGTTATTAGACCTGTATGGACATAGCCGCTGGGCATGTCTAATAACAGGCGGGGCACCATCCCCCAGTTTTTACCTGCCTGGTCAGACAGTCTTCTTGGTCCCCATCCCCCAAGCTGATGTCTATGTCCAAGCTCTTCTTTGCCTCTGTCTCCCAGTCTGAATGTCCAAAAGCTGGGGAAAGAATGAGTCATGTTCCAGGCAGCCTGGCTTGGTGCTGGCCGGATGGGGTGGGTGGGGCTCAAAAATACGAAGAGTCACATGTGGCTGCATCAGGGTGATGGGTGCAAGGGAGAGGACATCCTGCAGGAATGAGAGCAAGTATCATGCAGCCCATGGGCTGGGGCCCTCGAGCGAATAACTAAGAACAACGAGCCATGCGGCACTGCAGTGCCACTCAGCATCCTTTGCGAGAGATGAGGACCTAAGGAGCTTGGAAACTTGTGCCCTGCCCTAGGCACCAATGTGTGAGTTGAGGCCAGAAGGAGGAACAGAACAGAAGGAGGGTCAGAGTCAGGGGCTCCTGGTCTGGGATGTGGGGAGCAACTGGGGAAGCCAGTTAGATACAGTTAGTGAAGATATATGGTGTACAAATGGCCACAGTGCTCCTGAGTCTCTTTATTCTGAGCAGGTGGTGTATCACATGGATGTGGGACAAAAGCTTATAGGGCCTGTGTCCCCTTGCTCTGTGTTGGGTCCATTGTGCTTTTGTGCCTACGCATGTGGTGGATGGAGAACTTTGGCAGAGGACAGATGTGCTCTCAAGGGAGGCCCAGAACTGATTGGAGTGCAGGACATTTTATGGGCCTTAGTGAGATGTCACCAGGTGGAATGACCAAGATTTAGACATTGGGCCCTTGGGTCTAACCCAGTCCCTCCTCTCTCTGAGAAATTCCTCCTTGGGCAGTCCTGACTGAAGGTTTGAGTGTGTTCCCTGGATCTCTACCTGCATCTCTGATCCTTGTCCTAGCCTATTTTTGGGCGGAACCGGGGATTGAACTCAGGCCCTTGTGTTTGCCAGGGAATATCTCTGATCCTTGTATGCTATATTCAGGTGGAAAAAACCTTGCAAAAAAAAAAAAAAAAAAAAAAAAACCCTATTGTCTCTCAGCTACGGAGACTGCTGTCTGGGAATGGTGGTGTGATCTGCTAAGAGACGGTGGAGGGAGGCATTCTTCAGTCTCAGGCTCCCCAGCTACAGAGGCTGTGGTGGATAAGCTGGGACAGACTATCATATCCCAGCAGATAGACAGGGCCCAGCCTGGAGATAAGGGTGGTAGGGGTGTCTGATACCACCTTTCAAGCTGTTCCTCAGCTTACACACGTGTTGAAATCAGTTGGTCCTCAATACTGCTTTGTCAGGCACACACTGCCTACATTTCAGGTGTTAATCCCTGAAGTCTCTCTGACAAAATCAAACAGCTAATGATCTAAGATTAGAACCCAAGGGTCAGGGCCGGGCGTGGTGGCGCATGCCTGTAATCCCAGCACTCGGGAGGCTGAGGCAGGAGGATTGTTGTGAGTTCGAGACCAGCCTGAGCTACAAAGTGAGCTCGAGGCCAGCCTGAACTGCATAGTGAGACCCTGTCTCAAAAAGACAAAAAAAAAAAAAAAAAAAAAGAACCCAAGGGTCCTTGTACTGTATCCCAATCCCCTAGGCACCTTCCTGTGGTGTGCTGAGTGAACTCCTTCCAGAAGGCTGAGGAACCCCAGAGAGGTAAAAAGGAGGCTGAACAAAGCCTTCAGAGTTGGTATAGAGAAATAGATCTCCACATCCTCCTGTGGACAGCTGTGGGCTGGCCCCTGCCAGCCAACTCAGGAGAGCCTGTATTGATTCTTTGCCAGTACCTAAGACTGTTCCCTTTCTGTGTAGTCTCTGGGGAGAATGGGATAGGGGATGATTTTTAAAAATATATGACAGGTACTAATAATCACGGTGTGTGTGCATTTTTCTGCCATTTACCAGCTGTGTGACTTGGCCACTTAACCTCTCAGAGCTACAGCTCCTTGCCTGGAGCCAGAGACCACAGTGTGACGTCCAGGGCTTGCTGTGAGAGTGACGGAGAGGCCTTCACAGAGCAAGAGCAGGCACTGCCAGCGCCAAGCCGCCGAGCAGGCCCCTCTGCCCTGGTTCTCCTTCCTTACACTGTTAAGCATGTTGTCCAGCTGTTGCTTTTCTGCTCTGCAGACCAAAGCATCATTAGGCGCTTCTGTCCTTTAAGCTGCAAATGTTTATTAAGTGCCTGTCACTGCAGATTGGCACAAAAGGCGGAGAAGGAGAGGCTGGGAGAGGCTGGAATCCGCATGAAAGGGAGCATGGAGCCCCCATCTCAGGAGCCCTGAGTCAGCAGGACAGTGGGGTGCAGTTGATCCACATAAAGCCTCACATTGTTCCCCAGGGCAGGCAGGACAGTGGTGACCTTTGCAATTTGACTGACAGACCACGAGGGACTTAAGGAGGGGGCACTGGTCCTGGCTAGCTGGGGCACCAGTACAGGGTAACAAGAAGCCTCTTCTGAGAATGGGGAGGACTTGGGGCCTAGTCCTGAGGGTGTGCTGGCTTTTAGGATGCGCCAGCCTGGGTCCTCTTTGAACCCGTCTACCCCTTTTCCTGCATGAGAACCTGAGTCTGCCATGGGGCTGGGAAGGCACTGGTCTTAGCTATCTCCCCACATCACCCCCTCTTCTTGCCTCCTCCCCAGCCCAGTAGAGCTGGCCCCTTTCTAGCCAAAGCAGCCCCAGCCAGGAGCTGAGAGATAAATATTTAGATTGGCTCAGCCTGGGCCCCAGAATCACGTGCTATGGTGATGGGAAGGAGACCAGGATGGCAGAGGACATTCCCAGGAGACTGTGAGCACCAGCTGTCCATGATGGGGTGCTGGGGTGGGGACAAGCTGCTTGGTGCAGTCCCAAAGCAATGGCCACTAGCCTGGCTATCACCGTGAATGCAGAGTGGGCTGAGACAAGGGCAGGGAGGGAGCCAGCTGTGCCGCCTGGGCCCCTGCTGCGCTTAGGGTGGAAGGTGGGGGATAGCAGCAATGTCTGAGGCCAAGAGCCTCGCCACACCCTTCCCCAGAAGGGTTTGTGGAGAAAGTGCCAGGGAAGGAGCCGTAAGTGTGCCAAAGGCTAAGAGCTGGCTTCAGGAGGCAACTGGGGGAGGTGGGGCAGGAAAGGCCCGGGCCAGGGGCAGCTGTGGGGCTGAAGCTGTGGTGATAGTATATGGCAGGCCTGTGAGGGGAGTCCCAGACCTGGAGAGGGGACTGGAGATACTGGGTGTGAGACTTGAGGCGATTCAGAGGAGGAGGAGGAGGAGGGCATGGAGGCTGAGGAAATGTGTGTGACATGGGGCCAGAGGGTATGGGAGACACTGAGAAAGGGCTGAGGTGGTGGCTCCCAGGGAGCTTGAGGGATGAGAGCTCAGTGATGGGTGTGCAGGAGCGACCGTGGAGCAGCCGTGGGACAGACTGAGCGGCAGCAGGTCTGCGAAAAGATGTCAGAAAACAGGCATGGGGAAAACAGGAGAAAGGTGTGTGTAAGGGTTAGAATCTGAATTAGCTGAGAGTAACACAAAACCTCAGGCAACAGCAGCTAAAGTAAAAGTGCTAAAGCAAAAGTACTTCTGTCCTTCCAGTTCGATTTAAGTTCGAAAGCAGCTGGAGAGGGCAGCTTCTCAGGCAAGATTTCTTCCTTTCCCTAGCACAAAGCTATTCCCGTGGTGTCTGCTGAGGCTGGCAGCCCCCAGGGCCTGGCTCAGGGTAGCTTCTCAGGACAGCTTATGGGTTCACCCTGAGCCCCCGCAGGGTTGAGCCTAAACAGTCTGCTCTGTGGAATACACAGTGAGTGTTAGAAAGATGGCCCAGCAAGCAGAGGGCTGGAGCGAAGGGGACTGTGTGGACAGGCCAAACAGAGAGTGTAGAGGGTGTGAAGGTCACTTATCTGGGAGCTAAAGAGGTCTGGCTTTCTAATCCTGGCATTGCTACTGTGTAACTTATGAAAGTCATTGCCCCTGCTGGAACCTCACTGAACTACATGATCCTCTAAACTAGAAACACAAATAAAAGCCCCTCATGCCTCCCTATCTTATGTCAGTGCCCTATCCTGGGCTGGAAACACTACCTCGTGCTTTCACTTCCAAGGACCCCTGAAACTTACCTTCACTCTGGGAGGTCCTTCCCCCTTCCACCCCTAGCCCAATCCTTGGGGGGACAACAAGGGCTCTCTTATCCTTCCTGAGCTTCAGTCCTGAGTGTATGTGCTGCACTGGCCTCAGTTGTTGGAGGTCAGCCTTCTCTAGAAGGCCCCTAAAGACAGGGGCTTTGGCCTTGGTCATTTCTGTCCCCAGCTGGTGCTTGTGAACTCTGTCCCAGATAGTGCTAATCGGTGGCCACCCACCAACTTGCTAATTATTTACAAGCTGCAGAATCATCCCCAGACCCAGTATACCTGCCCATGCATCTGTAAGAAAATTTTTTTTTTACTCTGTCAAGCCTGGGGTAGATTATGGTGGAAGCAAGACCAGTGTGACATGGGGGATTGCAGTTACATGTAAGAAAGCCCCCCCCCCAGTATGTTATGAATCCTTTCACCATTTTATTCTTCACAGCAGTCCCTCAAATAGGTGCTATTGTTTATCTTATTTTGCAGTTGTGGAAACTAAGGTGCGGGAGCTTAAGTACATTCCCCTACGTTATAGGACTAATATGGGCAAGGCTGGGGTCTGACCACAAAGACCTGGATCCACAGCATCTGTGCTTGGCTGCTCTGCTGTGCTACAGCCTCCGTACTCTTTCCTCCCAGCTATAGATGAGGACCTCAGCAGACACCTGCACCCTCCAGGGCTTCCTGCTACCCTGTGTATGGCTTGGGCTCTGACCCTGGTTACTCTACTCTCCAGTTCCTGGTAGGCTGGAGGTTTGGGGGAATTCCTGCGAGAGAAATCTTATAGCCCCCTCCCATCCTGGGAGTCCCAACCCAAGTCCTGAGGCTGAGGTGCCTGCCTTCAGCCCTTGCCACAAGCTCTTGCCCAGCGATGCCAGCTGCCTTGAGCTTTATGCTGTAACCAGGAGAATCACCCAAAATAACTTCTGGGTAGAGTTTTAGGCTGGAATCCAGGTTTGCATCTGGCCAAATGTTCCTGAAGCAGAGGAAGTCTGTCCCCTCCTTAATTCAGTGCTGGAGGAAAGAGCCCTAAAGCTTTGCCGGGGACTCAGATGTAGGGGGTAGAGGTTAGAGGGACATGGTCAGTATGGTGTGGGCCTATTAGCAAGGAGTCGGATCCAGAGGCTAGCACTACCCACGCCTTTCCTGGGGCTAGCAAGGGTGATGCAGTTTTCAGGGCAAATAGGACTGGAAGAACTGGAGAACTCAGGACAGGATAGCTCTGCTTCACCTCCTCAGGGAGCCCTGCAGCCTGCTTGTCCCACACAGTTTGCACAGGAGCTAGCTGACCAAAAGGGAGCTTGGCTCTGACCCTGCCTCCGCTGCTCGTTCTCTGTATGGCCAGCCAAGATCACAGTCATTTTGTGGGCCTGAGCCTGGATTTCTTTAGCTGAACATCAAAGAAATTAGACTCAGAAATCGGGAGGCAGGAAGCATTGTGGTTACAAGAGATCAGTCTTTGGCATCAGCCTAGGTTACTTGGTTTAAAATCTCAGCTAGGTGGTATGACCCAGAAATACAGTAAATGCTGTTTTTTTAAGTGTATTACCTTAAAGGACATGTGAATCCCCTCACCAGATCCTGTTCTTTGCACACACACTGGTGTCCTCACTCTTGCCACCTGCTGAGGTAGCTCCCTAGCTGTTCTGTCATGACTGCCCTGAATTGATCCAAAATGCTTACCATACATGGTCACTTTGACTTTGGGGTGAGAGCCTCAGTGCTGCCGTGATCCTGCCCATCCTCAGGCTGGCACTCAGCTGCAGCACTCACCATATTTATTTTTTATTACATCTTGTGGAGACACTTTGAAAAAAAAGTCTTTCCAAAACTGCTTCAGAAAGTAGTGAGAAGAATAGGGTAAGAGTGCTCAAAGGCAGGGGTGTTCATGGTACTGTGCTTTACTGTGATAAATATGCTTATTTAAACACATGGTGTTTTTGTTTACCCCTTGTACATTTTCTCTAAGCTTATGACCTTGAGCGAGTTACCCAACCCAGACAACAGTGATGGTCAGAATTGCATTCCTCCTGTTGTTTCAGATTGTAGAGGATGACACATCTGTTTGGCCCCACATAGCCATATTTCTCTCTCTCAGTCATAAACTTCAGTGACTCTTTGTCCTACACAAACAGATACAGAGAAAAATCATCTTTCTCAGAGAGAAATTCTCATTTCCTCTTTGCACCCCAGTTGGGTTCTCATTTTGGTAGCATTGTGTTGTTGTAATTGCCGTGAGTACAGCTTATAGAAGCAGGGGGAAATTTCCAGCCCCTCATCCTGTTACTAGGCAGGTAATGTCACCAAGCAGTGAGACTCCTCAGCCAGCAGGCCATTGAGAAGACAGAAATATCCGGGTAGGATATTTAAGGGCTCAGGGCTGAAAATACCAGGGGTGCTGGCCTTGGATCTTGCCTGGAGGTTCCTGTGGGAACATCTGCCTGCCTCAGGTCTCAGAGGGGAAGTGTGGTATTGAGTCTCTTCTTGCAGGAATTGAGCCCAGAGTGGAATAAGTCACCAATGTCCAGTCTCCAGTGTCCCCTGAGTTAACCTGAGTGAATGGAAGATCAGATGGCCCAGGCTGGCAGGACTAGGAGATGCCAGCACTGTGACACAAGAAGGGATTTCCTGTCAAGAGGAAGTAGGGGCTAAGCTGAGCTCAGACTCATTTTCCTCACAAGTCTCCGGGATCATAAGCAGTCTAATAGAACTTTTCTCACCAGTTGGGCCTCAGTTTACCTTTCTGGAAGACCACCTATATATTTCTACACATTTTTTTCCTTAGAAATCACTTATAGGAAGCGGGCATGGTGATGCATGCCTGTAATCCCAGCACTTGGGAGGCTGAAGCAGGAGGATTGTTGTGAGTTTGAGACCAGCCGGAGCTACAAAGTGAGCTTAAGGCCAGCCTGAACTGCATAGTGAGACCCTGTCTCAAAAAGACAAAAACAAACAAAAAAAATTGCTTATAGCGGGGCCAGAGAGATGGCTCAGTAGAATAAGCATTTGCCTAGCAAGCACAACAGCCTGAGTTCAATCCCTGATTCCACAAAAAAAAAAAAAAAAAAAGTAAAAGAAATCCTCAGAGTTAAAGGAGTACAGAGCCGACAGTATGGCTCAGCAGACTAAGTGCCAGCTTAGGCAATCACAGGGACCAGGGTTCAATCCCCAGCACCACATGCCATGCTGGTCCTGCCCCCAGTTGCATTGAGCCAGCCACCGAGACCCGGGACCTGGTGGTGTACAACTGTAATCCCAGTGCTGAGATGGCTGAAAACAAGAGGACCACTATGACTCTGAACTGCACAGTGAGACTGTGTACCAAATGCATTTAAAAAAAAAAAATAGAAGCCGGGCGTGGTGGCGCAGGCCTGTAATCCCAGCACTTGGGAGGCTGAGGCAGGAGGATTGTTGTGAGTTCGAGACCAGCCTGAGCTACAAAGTGAGCTTAAGGCCAGCCTGAGCTGCATAGTGAGACCCTGCCTCAAAAAAAAAAAAAAAAAAAAATAGTTAAAGGGGCCAGGGAGATGGCTCAGTGGAATAAGCACTTCCCTGGCAAGCTCAAGGGCCTGAGTTCAATCCCCAGTCCGCCAAAAAAAAAAAAAAAAAAGTTAAAGCAGTGCAGAAACACACAGGGACTGGTGAGCTGCCGTTCCAGAGGTCTGGACCCTTTGCTGGTCACCTGACTGGTAGCAGACGCCACTGCAGCATGTGCTGAGCACTGCCACCTTCCAGACGGCTCACCCAGTCCTCCCCACAATGCTGTCAGGTCACATGTGCGGCCTAGTGCATTGGGGGGGGGGGGCTGGGGTCCCAGCTGATGCATTACTGTTTTGGGGTGGAACGATGGCCCCCTTTGCCTCCATCCAGAGTCCAGAAGACCTCTTAGAACCTGTCCTCAAAGCTACTACCTGAGCCAGGCGTGGTGGTGCATGCCTGTAATCCCAGCACTTGGGAGGCTGAGGCAGGAGGATTGTTGTGAGTTCGAGACCAGCCTGAGCTACAAAGTGAGTTTGAGGCCAGCCTGAACTGCACAGTGAGACCCTGTTTCAAAAAAAAAAAAAAAAAAAAAAAAAAGCTGTTACCTGCTAATGAGCTCTCAGTGAACAGGGTGCTCTTAGTGGTGAGCCCAGGGCATAGTCAGTGAAAGAGGAACAGTCATCCAGGGCTATCTATTCTAAGTGCCAGTGCAAGGCCACAGGTGCCTTCTGGTGAACAGCCACTGAGGCCACAGTGGCCACAGTGGCTCTGCAGCCGGAGTGATCTAGCAGACCCTGAGGGACTTGCTAACTTCTCAATAGGAGTGGGGTTGGCCAAGTCACAGAGATGGGTGAGAGAGAAGGGGTATAAGGGTGAGGGTTCAGTGGTGGAGCAGAGGGTTCCAGCAGCAGCCAGATGGGGAAGGAGCCCCACCTACCTTCATGGCTCTTTGCTCTCTGCCCCACTCTGGGCTTCCCCATTCCTACAATGAGTAACAGGAAGGAGCTCCAGGCTCGCTGGTCATGCCCTCGGTGCACCCATGGGAAAAGGGGAAGTGTGGGAGAGGGAAGAGGAAAGGTGAGCCATCCCAGCTTCCTCTGCCGTAAGGCAGAAGGGAGCTGCCTGTTGCCTGCCACCCTGCCCTGAATGCTGCCCGCCCCCACCACTCCTCGTGGATCAGGGGCCTGGCTGAGCTGAGGCACCAGGGGCGTTTCGAGGGCTCTCTGCAAACCTAGTGAATGAAAGCGTCAGAGGGAAGTGTTGGAACCTGTACTTGTAAAAGCAGCAGCCCCTCCCCCTCGTCAGGCAGCCCAAGAGGCCCCGACCCACCCTCATCAGGGTGATGCTGGGGCGCCACTTAGGGGAAGCATCAGCCAGGAGCAAACCAGGTGTCAGAAAGAGCTGCTGCCTTCTGGAAGGCGAAGCGTCACACTTTCAAAGGGCCCCTTTGAAACCTCTCTGGTGACTCACTTTGTCAATTTTCCAGAGAGCTTCGGAACCTTTGCGGTGTGATCTTTCAAGTCCTGGGGTGGAAAAGATAAAACAGTCCCAGAGCAAAAGAGGCAGGCGGCTGTTGTAGGACGGGCTCAAGTGCGCCCTCTTCAGGGCTCAGGCTGAGCACCAGACTGACAGCGAGGCCCCGCCTTCCGCAGCTGGACTCCCATCCTCCTGCCTTTTGCCTTTCAGGATGTGAAAATCTTCCGAGCCCTGATCCTGGGGGAGCTGGAAAAGGGGCAGAGTCAGTTTCAGGCCCTCTGCTTTGTCACCCGGCTGCACCGCAATGAGATCATCCCCAGCGAGGCCATGGCCAAGCTCCGGCAGGTCAGTGCCCACCCTGGGCCTGTCCCGGCCAGTTCTGGACCCTGAGCTCCCACCCTAGCTTTAGCCCCCACCCAACTCGACCCTGCGCAGTGCCCCTGACCCACTGCCTTGGCTTCTCTGGCTCTCCTTTTTGCCTGTCCTTCCCAGAGATACTCAGTCTCCTGAACATGGGGAGGCACTTGATCTGAGAGGTCATTTCTCACAGGACAGCTTGCCTGCCCTGCACATTTCTGCCAGGCAGGACCTTAAAACTTGCTACCAAGCCTTGGAGGTCAGATTGAGAATAGTCCATTCAGCAGAAGCAGGAAAGGCCCGTCTGCTCTTGGGCATCAATTTCTCTACCAGTTGCAGAGGGCAGAGCTGGGTTCTCCTTGAGGGCCAGCCTGGGCTGGCCAGGCTCCCCAGGGGATCGGGGAAGGATGGGGCAGGGAGCCCTCTGGGGCCAGGTGGGAGTGGCTTCTGTCTTGTATGTGCAGAAAAACCCACGGGCAGTGCGGCAGGCTGAGGAGGTGCGGGCCCCAGAACAGCTGCACATGGACGTTGCTGTGAACTTCACTCAGGGGGGCCTGCTGAGCCCCCATCTCCACAACGTGTGTGCCGAGGCGGCAGACACCATCTATACCCGCCAGGAGGATGTCCGGTTCTGGCTGGAGCAAGGTCAGCTGGGCAATGGCACTGCTTGGTGCAGGGCAGAAGGAAGAAACAGCGTTGGGGGAGAGAAGGCGGCACCTGGGCCAAGCTGCTCTTTCATTTATTCAAGAGACATTTGGGAGATGGCTCAGTAGAATAAGTGCTTCCCTGGCAAGGGCCTGAGTTCAATCCCTGGTTCTGCCAAAAATAAATAAATAAATAAATAAATAAATAAATAAATAAATAAATAAATTTTAAAAAGAGACGTTTATGGAACATCTGCAGAGATGGCCCAGTAGACACCCAGTTCTGCTCTCCAAAGCTCCCCCCAAAGGTAGATGAGCTATGGGGGCTCAGTGGCAGGCCCCTAATCCAGGCTGGATCAGGGAAGCCTCCCTGGAGGAAGTGGGGGCCCATATAGGCAGCCAGTAAGAAGAGGCACCTAGAGGAAAGGCCCATTCCAGAAAGGACACAGACCACCAGATACTCCCGTTTCCGACTGGTTTTAGTAAGGACATAGATGCCCTTGTTGTGGGAAAGGGCACAGGCATCCAGTCTTCCTGCCCACCTCTGCTGCTGCTGCGCTTTAGAAATCAGCCGGTTTCTCTCCCAGGAGTCTTGAGAACTCCTCCCAGCTCTGTGTGGTCTCTGGGTGACATCAGTCCTGGCCAGCTCCCTGAGCCTACCCTAGGACTGCCCTTGGTTCTGTATAGGTGGGACAGGAAAATGTCACCTTTCCAGCTTCAGGCCCCTGGCAGAGAAGTGCCTCCCCCTCCCTGGGGTAGGGGCTGGTTTAGAAGTGCCCGGCAGAGTGTGGTCAAGCTCTTCACACACCTGTCCTCACAGAGCACTCCCTAAACTGAGGTACAATGCCAGCACCTTCTGGTGGCTGTCCCCTACCAAGGTCACAGAGCAGAGCTGTGGAGGGGCCCTGCCATCTTCCCCTGCTCTGTGTGCCTTCCAGTGTGGGTTATGTTTGTGCTGCCCCTTCTCGACCCGGCCCTACTCAGCTGTCACCTCCTCCACAAAGCTTCCCACATGCCCGTCTGTACAGCCCAGTAAGGCGATCTTTTAAAGCTCTGGGGGCAGTGTGGCTAGATCAGGCCCTGAGGTCAGATAGACCTGGTTCCTGTCCTGACTCCCTTTGTATTGTAACCATGTCATTGAACTTCCCTGGGCTGTTTTCTCACCTGTAAAACAAAGGTGCAGGGTGCCAGAACCTAGGTCCTGGCATGTGGCCTCCCTGGTGCATGCTGGGATTCGGAAAATGAGGAGGATGAGGATGGTTGTCATTTAATCTTCGTCTCTCAATAATACCTGCTCTCATCCTTGCTTCTCTCTCCCTAGGTGTGGACAACTCTGTGTTTGAGGCTCTGCCCAAGGCCCTGGAGCAGGCAGAGCTTCCTCGCTGCAGGCAGGTGGGGGACCTAGGGAAGCCCTGTGCCTGTCACTACAGCCTGAGCCTGGCCTGGTACCCCTGCATGCTCAAGTACTGCCACAGCCGTGAGCGGCCCGTGCCCTATAAGTGTGGTATCCGCAGCTGCCAGAAGAGCTACAGCTTCAACTTCTATGTTCCCCAGAGGCTGCTGTGTCTCTGGGATGAGGACCTCTAATTGGGCTGTGAGAAGAGGGGCCTGGGGGGCTTCTCAGGTCCTACCTCTCCTTCCCTGGCCACCGTGGTGGCAGGCAGAACCCCACCGGAAGCCTTACTTACCTCCTTTCCAGGCCTTTGGCCCAAAGCCTCAGGGCCCCTGTACTATGGCATGACTGTGAAAGGAGGTGCACAGTAGGGGGTCACCCCAGGGTAGCCCCCATGCCCACCCTGTGCCTTCCTGGGGGCAGAGAGGGACAAAGGAGTTCTCCACCCCACCCTCCTCATCTCCCCTGAAGGATTCATTTCAAGCAATCAAAATGTGACAGCCTGGGGTTCTTCTATGGATCCCAGTAGACCCTAAGAGCCATCTCTGCCTGCTACACCCCTAAACTAGAAGGGCCTGGCCCCACAGCAGCAGTGAGGGGAATCCTTAGCCCCCGAGAGTCCCCAACCTGTGGCTGTGTATGGAGCCAGCCAAGAAACCTGCCACCCTGAGACCCACCATCGTGCCTTTCCACAGACCAGCACCTCCTCCCTCTGAGCAGAAATCATGTCTGTAAGGTTCTTGGGCAAAGAGGGAGCGTGAAGTATGAGGAGAAAGACTTGAATTTCAGATTTTTAATACAAAGTATTTATCATTTGTACCAGAAATAAAAGTTTAAATTTTTATGTGACTGATAAGCCTTAGTCCCGGCATTGAGAGGACTTTTGTCCAATGCCGCCACCTGGTGGCAGCAGTGTCCCTACGCACCATCAGCCCGCAGTCTGAGCGCAGCAACTCAAAACCATTGTGCCTCTTGAGGAGAGGCAAGAGGTGAGGTGTTCCTAGGACAGGACCAGATTAAACCTCCACATGTGTGAGGATGAGGCGAGAGCATGAGGGTGTATCTCAGTGGCTGAGAATATTCCAGGCCTTGGGCTCCATCCCCATCCCCAGTACTGCAAAAAAAAAAAAAAAAAAAAAAAAAAAACCAACCACCACAGTAAATGACCAGTCCAGAAGTAAGACTGAGCCTGGAACCAGAAATCTGGTATTCACCTCAAGATCCTGCCACTCGCTTGCTGTGTGTTCTCGGGTCATACGACTCGCCTCTGAGTTAGCTGTGCCACTTAATCTGTGAGACTGAAGCAAATGCAGTGGCTGTCATGCACGTCATGAGTGTCCTGCATCAGCCATTGTTCATGTTGCTACTGTTACTGAAGAAAGCAGACAGTGCCTCCTCTCTGAAATTGGTCCCCGAGCCACAAGTGAAGGCTCTGAGCTTCTGAAGTATCTTCTGGTACACAAAGCTGTGACAAGAAGTGCTGGGCAGGGGTTGGGGGCTTTGGGAAGGAGGCTGTGTGGATCATCTGGGGGGACAGCTTCCTGAAAGAAATAGGGTAGAGGCTGAGGCTGAAGGGTGATAGCAGTTCAACAAGGGGGAGGCAGGAAGCCTTTTGGAGTAGGAAGGTCTTGGGTCCCACAGGGGACCCAACTCCTTAAGAGGCAGGAGGCAGAGGCAGATCTTTCCTCATAGGCCTTGGGGGAGGGATGGGGCTGGCAGGGCAGTCCCCTCTGCTCGGCTTCCCAGCACCCCAAGACAGGCTGCATGCTTTGGCCATAGGTGGAAGTCACCTTCCAAGGGGCTGTGCTCTTCCGTATGAAGGACCTGCCAGCCTTAATGCTTGAGCCTAGCCTTGCTGGGGGCAGAGGGATAGAGGCACACCCCACCTTTTTGTCCTCCCCTGTCCCACCCAGAGCCTCTATCCTGAGCCCTAGCCACTACCCCTCAGTACTTTTAAATAAGCAGAAATAATATTTTTAAATAATTTTTTCAAGGTATGGACTGTGAGGGGCTGGAGAGATGGCTCAGTGGAATGAGCGCTTCCCTGGCAAGCGCAAGGGCCTGAGTTCAATCCCTGCTTCCACAAAAAAAAAAAGATATGGACTGTGAGGCTGGGGAGATAGCTCAGCAGTCTAAGCACCTGCCTACCAAGTGTAAGGACCTGGGTTGGATGCCTGGTGCCACATGCTGTGCTGGCCCTGGAACTCTGGGCATGCTGTGCTGGCCACCAAAACTGGGTATGGTGGTGCACGCCTGTAATCCTAGTGCTGGCAAGGCTGAGACAGGAGGATCACCCCCAGTCTAATCTTCATAGTGAGACCCTGTACCAGATACAAAAATGAAGAAAACATTTTGCAGAGTGCTTCCATGACCTTGCACCTCTGAGCTTGCCAGTCTCCTGCACTGAAGGGCCTCTGACCACTGTCAGTGCACACACTCCTGCTCCTTCCTCCCCTTGGGAGGCTAGGGGTGAGAGTAAGAGTCCCTGAGACTCTGGGGCTAGACTCACACCCAGCAAAGTAGACACCCCGTGAGGCATGGCAGGCTGAGTAGCAGTCCACCAATGCAAACCACCTCCACACAAGCCTCATCCCCATGTGGTCACAGTGCCCTAAATGCCCTCAGAAGCAGTCTGTGCTCTGAGACACTCTTGTCTGTGTGCATCACAATCGGTCAAAGCTGTTAAAATAGGCGTAGATGCCCAGCTATTTGAGATTGCTGAGATAATAACCCTCAGCAGGCCCTTGTGGCCGTGTGAAAACTGCTGGGAGAGGTCCTATAGTCAGTCGTCATTGCTCTGTGGCACTTTAGAGTTTGTAAAGTGCTATGAATTAGCCCATTGGCTTCTTGTGGAGGCACAGTGACACTTTACAGGTGTGGCTTACCCATAACATTGTATGACTGCCTGAGTCAGCTGGTTAGAAGAAACCAAGCTGGGATCCCACCACTGGCCACCCGACTCCATCTGGGCCACCTCTGAACCCCAATGGGTTTGTTAGGCTGGCCAGAGGAACCTTGAGCACAGCTCACCTGTGGGAGTGAGTCAGGTGTGGGGCAGATGTGCCCAGGCAGGGTTCCCAGGCTTCCTGGGAAAGAGCTGATATGCAAGAACAGGGTCCTAACAGGTCCCCTTTGCTGAAGTGAGCAGGAACCCCAGGTGCCTCAACCAGAGGGTGACAGGAGTTCCAGCCACCCTGGCAGCACTGCTGGTAGGGCTGGGCCAGGTGTGAACTTTTGTTTTCTCTAGGTGTCTCTCCCAGCAGTCTCGTCAGCCGAGGATGGTACTAGGCCAGGGAACTATGGGGCCCCACAGTTGGGAAGCCCCGCCCCCCGAGTCTCCATGGGACCTGGGTATGGAGGGCAGAATAGGAATCTGGTATAGGGGGCTGGGGAGATGGCTCCGTGGAGTAAGTGCTTCCCTGGCAAGCACAAGGGCCTGAGTTCTAATCCCTGGTTCCACAAAGAAAAAAAAAAAAAAAGGCTGGTATAAACAGGAGCAGAGCCCCTCTAGAGAACCCCACCTAAGCTAACAATGCCTGTGAAGAACGTGGTGCCAGCTTAGTCTCGGCTCGGGGTGGGAGGAGTGTGTCACCTTTGCAAAGCCTGTTGTCTTCATCTGATGAGACAAGGGACCTCAGTAAGTTGCCTCCGTGATGTCCCAGCTCTGGCACTCCGTTTTAATCAGCCAATGCTGTATTTGGCCAGGTTTTCACCATTTGGCCACAGGTGGGCAGTTCAGGTACCCCCTGAGAGTTGCTCTTACCAGGCTGTAGGTAGAGCACAGTAGCGAGGGAGGCCATGTGAGGCGCACAAGCACACACACTGTGGTAGGTCCTGTCAGGCAGCGCTCCATACGTGGCTGCTCGGTTCACACTCTTGTTGTGAAGTTGTCCGGACCCTTGGATTCCTCAGCTATGAGCTAAGGCTATCTGGAAAAATAGAGCCAAATAGATACAGAAAAAAGATGCCCTACCCCCAGTACTAAAGGCCAAACACAGGGCCTTTGCAGAGAGCTACATCCCTGGTCTTTTTGTAATATATTTGTTTTCATTTTGAGGGAGGGCCTGGCTAAGTTACTAAGTTGCTTGGGCTGGGCTCAAGCTTGTGAGCCCCCTGCCTCCCCACTGAGGGCAGCGCGTGTCTTTGCTCCAGTGTCACACATGTGGCTTCCACACCACTATTTCCTCCTTCTGTCTCTCTGCCCCAGCTTTTCAGTCTTGCCCTCTCTGGGCACTGGCCGCTGCAGGCCTGTCACAGCCCGGAACCAAGCCACACCATCAGTCAAGGTGAACTATTTCCTGCAGAGAGGTTGCAGCTGGATACCTCAAAGAACAGATATGACAAGGAAGAGGCTACAGGCCAGGCTGGAAGGGCAGGAGAAGGCCTAGACCTCCTGGAGTTTCCGATGCAGCAAGGGAAAGACTGGGCCACTCGCAGCTCAAGCAGAGCTGGGATGTACCCTCCGTCCTTCAGGAACGGCGTTCACGGCCCTGGCACAAGTGTCTCACTGCCTGGGCCCTGGCTCCTACCACAAGTCTTGCTGTAACAATGTTCTGATTCCTAAGCAGAAATGGGCAGGAACTGCTTTCAGGTCCCTCCTACCTTTCTGGAGTCCTTCCCTTAATGGAGGAGTATCCTACTCCCAGGCTCTAGAGCCCAGCCCCTCCCTCTTCCTCTAGGATTTGCTTCTCTGAGGAACTTGTTCTCTCCTCTCTCTCTCTCTCTCTCTCTCTCTCTCCCACCCAACTCTTTTTTCCTGCCTCTTTGCCATTGGCCCTGAGAGTGCACAACTCTTCCCCATCCTAAGGGAATCCCAAGCCCTGGCCAGGCCCTCTCTGCCCCTTTATCCCTGCTCTTCCTCAGACCCATTTCTAACCCTCATCACCCTCGCCATCACTTGTCAGCCTGGGGACCCACAGTTGGGCTGCTGTCTGTTGTGATGTGTCTCCCTGGTCACTTGATACTAAAAGTAGGCAACCATGTCCCCCATCTAAGGGCCCTCTCTGCAAAGTCATCGTCACTCTCACTCATGCTTTTCCACTACAAGGACTCAGAACCCATCTATTCTGCTTGGAACCCCACCTTTGCCTGCGACCCTGGGTGTGGCCCTTGCTCCCTCTGCTTGTAACATTCTGACTCCTTGTTGCTAGCAATCTTAGCTTAGGTGTCTCTTCCCCAATAAGTCATTCCTGACACCTGCATCAAAACACAAGAGAGAGGGGTGCCCCACAGAGCTTCCTGTAGTACTCTGCCCTAGCCCTGTTAGAGCATAGGCTGCAGGCCGAGGGACTTGGTCACTGGTCGACAAGCACAAGCAGACTGTGACTGTGGGATTCCTGAGAGCAGACAGCGGCGACCTTCCAAGCTCCTAGCCTGCTGTGTAACTCCTGCAAGTACTCAGGACAGTTGGATGGATGGATGCTGATCTCCATGTATGTGTGCATGCATGTGCGTACATGCGTGCGTGTAAGGCAGGCAGCTCTAAAGGGTATGGGAGGTGGAAGTTTTCACTTGGCAGGTAGGGTAGATACTCAACAAGACCAAGAGCTCCTGCACTGGGTTGACTCCCCTGGAGTTCTTTGGTAAGGTCTAGCCTTTGATGGAGGGTAAAAGATCACACAATGACCCGAGTCTGAAAGTCAAGGCCCCTGGCTTGCCTGGAACTCTGGCCCTCACTGGTGGGTTCCCCAGCCATTAGCAGACACTTCCAGAAAAACTAGATTTTTAGGTAGAGCTGCAAAAGCCAGGCTCATTCTCCCCGACTAGCACAAGAGGGCGCCCTGGGCCTAGACTAATGCGAAGCAGGAAGGTAGACGAAAAGCTTACTGGGTCTGAGGAACAGAGGCTGGAGAGCTCTGGCTGAGCCAGGTCCTTGTCAGAGGCACAATTAGAAAAGTCCAGCTCAAAGTTAAGGCTGGCTTTAAGGTCAAAGCTGAATGGGAGACAGAGCTGTTATGCTGTTTTTAAACCTAGAATAGCCAGGCACAGTGGTACACATCCGTAATCCTAGTATTTAGGAGGCTGAGACAGAAGGACCGTAAGTACTACCTGGGCAAGTTAGTGAAAGCCTGTCTCAAAATGAGAAAAAAAGGTCCGAGGAGATGGCTCAGTGGAATAAGTGCTTCCCTGGCAAGCACAAGGACCTAAATTCAATCCCCGGTTCCAAAAAAAAAAAAAAAAAAAAAAAAAAAGGGGGG
>PVKA01013053.1:0-24425 GCA_004027165.1 Ctenomys sociabilis | reverse complement strand
CTTTCCTGACCACTGCCTAAACACAGGGGCTTTATCCTGTCATTAAGCCCCTCTACCCACTTTCCAAAATTGCCTCGTGGGGGGTCAGAGAGATAGCTCCAAGGCATTAGCACCTACCTGGCAAGTACAAGGACCAGAGTTAGATCCCTAGCCCCATATATGGTTCCATCTTGGCCCTTAATTCCCCAGGATGCATGGTCTCAGCCCCAGAACTGGGTGTGGTGGTGTACCCCTGTAATCCCTGCAGGATTACAAGGAGGATCTCTGCAAGTTCCAGACCAGCCTGGGGGTTACAAAAGTAAGTAAAGGCCAGCTGGAACTGCACAGTGAGACCCTGTCTTAAAAAAAAAAAAAAGCCAGAGAGATGGCTCAGTGGAATAAGTGCTTTCCTGGCAAGCACAAGGGCCTGAGTTCAATCCCTGGTTCTGTCAAAAAAAAATTTGCCTCCTGGAAAGGATGCAATCAGGTGTACTCAGGTGTGATTCCAAGCAGCCCTGGAAGTCCTTGCCTTCTACTTTCCTTCCATTTGTATCACTCACTTTGGTCACCCCAAGGCAGGGAGCGACCCCCACCCCATACCCCCAAGTTCTGTGCCTCTCAGCCCATCTGGCAGGTCAAAGGAGCTAGAAGGAACTTGTCACTTGGTGGCCTTCCAGAATGCCTGACTCCCCGCCCTTCTCCCAGCCCTGACAACTCAATCCAGCTGACAGGACAGGAAATGGGAGTATGCACCTGGCCAGCTGCCAAGACGACACTACTGTTGTGCAAAGGGGAGAAAGCGGGCAGGGGGCTGCTTCCCTCCATGCCCCTCCTCTTCAGAGAGATGAACACTTCCAGCCTAGGTGTTGAGAACAAGAGCTGCACTTCTACAACCTTCTTGTTCTTGAAGCTCAGTGGATTAAAGCACCTACAAGCAGACAGGGGCCCGAGTTTGATCCCAGGCCTGCTGTGCCAGCACCGCCTCTGGGGCCCAGCTAAGACAGCAATTGAGACTGGGCGTGGTGGAGCGCCCCTGTAATCCCAGCTCTTGGGAGGCTATAAACAGTGGATCACTATGAGCCCAATCTAGTAGTGAGACCCTGAACACCCTATAGACCTTTTCCTAAAATATAAAAGAAATAATAATAATAAATAAATAATATAGGACTGAGATATAGCTCAGGATAAAAGCCTTGGCTTTCAATCCTGAGAAAGGGGAGAAGGGGTGAGAAAGAAGGAAGAAAAAGGAGGAAGGCAGGCAGAGAAGGAGAGAAAGGGCAAGAGAAAGAAAGAGGAGGAAAAGGGTGGGAGTAAAGGGGGAAGATAGAGCCCCTGGAGAGCTTGACTCTAGGGGTACAGCCAAGATCAGATGTCACACCAGGAGGACCTAGGGAGGGGTCAAAATGGATCACCATTTAGGAAACACAGGATCCTGGAATAAGGCATTAGTCTGGGGAAAAATCTTCCAGCTTTGAGGGTGGGGCAAGGGGCAAAAAAAATTTGCGTGGTATTTGCATTTCATTTGCATACGACTCTTTTTGTGTCCAATGGCACTGAAATTTCCTGCCCTTGCTTCTTTTCCGCTTTCTTTCTTCTGCTCCTTTTCAACCTCCAGGCAGCTTCCTATCTCTTCCCCATAGCTCTTTCTCTTCCAGGATAACAGAGACAGAATATTAGGCCAGGGAGCAACCTCCCTGACCAGTCCACAACTAAAAAGCTGCTTTTACAAAAACTGAGTGCTAGGAAAAAGGGGATGGAAGAGGGGCCGGGGAGATGGCTCAGTAGTATAAGCACTTGCCTGGCAAGCACAAGGACTTGAGTTCAATCCTGGTTCCACAAAAAAAAAGGGGGGGGAATGGAAGAAAGGGGTCTTTTATACTCTCAAATTAATTAAAATGATTATCAAAGAAGTCAGAGGGGTAGAAAAATAGAATTGTCAGGGTTGGGGAGATGGCTCAGTAGAATAAGCACTTGCCTGGCAAAGGCAAGGGCCTGAGTTCAATCCTTGGTTCTGCAAAAAAAAAAAAAAAAAAAAACAGAATTGTGTGTCCCTTCCCCTTGGTGCCCTACACACCTGCCCTGGCCTTTGAAAACCTCTAGAGAATAGACAGCTTGTGGTCAGGTGCAAGGCCTTCCTGCTGTGGGCCTGAACTTCCACATATGAGGATGGGTCGGAATGATATTTAGGTTTCTTCTACCTCATTGTAGAAACACAGAAGAGAGAGAAGGGAAGGCTCAGAGTCTACCTGTCTGGCTTTGAGGTCAGGCAGGCTTGGGCCTAAGTCCCATCCCACCATCTGCTCACTGTGTCAACCTCCCTCAATCTCAGTTTCCTCATCTACAGGAAGAGGGCTAGTGATTGTACTTTCCTTCAAAAGCTGTGCTGACAAGCAGGGCATTGAGGTGCAGATCTATAATCAAAGCTATTCAGGAAACTGAGGTAGAAGGATCAAAAGTTCAAAGCCAGCCTGAGTAATTAAGCAAGACCCTGTCTCAGAATTAAAAGGGCCAGGGATGTAGCTCAGTGACAGAATGCTTGTCTAGCAGTTCTGAGGCCCGGGGTTTGATCCCTAACACAATTGCATACATACATACAGTGGTTCCTCACTCATTGCAGACACCCCCTGATAAGTGAAAATCAGTGAAGTAGCAATGTTATATTTACTTTAGTATTTATATTGATTTTAAGGCTTTATAAATCCTTCCCACACTCTTATAAACCTTTCCCACCCTATTAAAAACACTTCTAGAGACTGGGTGTGGTGGTGCACACCTATAAACCCAGCACGTGGGAGGCTGAAAATAGAATCACTAGGAGTCCAATCTATGTAGTGAGATCCTGTAGACCCCGTAAATCCTAAATACATAAAAAATAAATAAAAACGCTTCTAATGTTCTTAAACATTTTCTAAACTTGTAAACCTACATAATTTTATTAACATACATATAATGTATAGTACTACAAAATCCCACAATATAGCAAAATATCTGCAATAATTCAGATGAATATTTTTTAAAACCTGCAAAACAGTGAGTCTGCAAAAGCCAAAGCATGAAATAGCAAGGGACTACTGTACGTACATACATACATACAAAAAAATTGAGTTGTGCTAAACGAACTAAAACAGTGCATGTATTCAGTGTGTAATACAGTTCTTGGGATGTTGGAAGTACTCCATCTATTTTCATCCTTTCATGCCCATTCCACCCCACCTTCCATTCTTTCTGCCTTCCCACCCTATGCTTTCAGCTGTGAACCCCAAGGTTCTATCTCTATCTCTTCTCACTGATCCCTCCCTAAGAGCTTCACTCCCAGAACTATAGGCTGCTAGTGCTTGAAGGCCCATGGACATCAACATCAAATACAAACTTCCCTACATTCTGAAAAACTACAGCTCAGACAGCAGCAGTGGTACACCTGTGATTCCACATTGGGGTTGGGGCTGAAGCAGGACAATCACAAATTCAAGACCAGTCTGGACAGCTTAGTGAGATCCTGCCTCAAAAAAAAATTAACAGTTACATTTTTTTTTCATTTTGGTACTAGGGATTGTACTCAAAACCTTGAGTTTGCCAGGCAGGTGCTTAGCTAGTTCTCAAAAAAAAATTACAACTGGGCTGGCCAAATAGTTCAGGGGATTAAAGCTGCCTGCAAGCAGGTGCAGGGGCCTAGGGTTCAGTCCTCAGGCCTGCAGTGCTGGCCCTGCACCCAGGGCTCCCCGAGACAGCAATTGAAACTGGGTGTGGTGGAGCACCCCTTGTAATCCCAGCTCTTGGGAGGCTGTAAACAGGTGGATCACTATGAGTTGGATCTAATAGTGAGACCCTGTAGACACTTCCCTAAAATACAAAAAAAAAAAAAAAAAAAAAATGGTGCTGGGGAGATGGCTCAGGGGAATAAGTGCTGCCTTGGCAAGTGCAAGAGCCTGAGTTCAATCACTGGTTCGCAAAAAAAAAAAAAATAATAATAATAATAAAATAAAATAAAGTAAAATACAAAAAAAGAAAAAAAAACTAGAACTAAACAGTTTTGGAGATGTAGAACACCCCTAAGATTATATCAGTATGAGAGAGACAGAGACATCTAGAAACCAGAAGGAGAAAAATGTGACTTTGTATGTAAAAAGTGGATCAGATCCAGGATATGGTGATCGGAGAACCAGACCCTGTGTGCGCATGGCCATACAAATGATATGTAAATAGAGATACAGAAATCACATGCACACAGGGGTATATAAACTTTGTGCAAACATTTTTCTAGGATAATGGCAGGTAAGTATAGTTGTACATGTTTTAAAAAAGTAAAAAAAAAAAAAAAAGGAAGGGGTCAAATTTGAAGTGAAGGGAAGGAAGGGACAGAGGCTGAGAATGCCTTGATAGGGGCTCCCATGGTCAGTTGGACACCCCAGAAACATTTGTAGATCTGATCTTGGAACAGAAGAAGCAAAAGAAAAGCCCCTCCCCCTCCTTTTTGCCTGACAAAAGGAGCTGGATATGACTGAGAATAGGGAATAGGGCTTGTGTGGCCCTGAAAATTCCCTGGCCCACTTCCCATTCCCATTCTTTTTTCTTTCTTTTTTTAAATTTTTTATTTTTTTTACTTTTTACTTTTTTTATTTTTTTTACTTTTTATTTATTTATTTATTTTTGTCTTTTTGAGACAGGGTCTCACTATGCAGCTTAGGCTGGCCTTAAGCTCACTTTGTAGCTCAGGCTGGTCTCAAACTCATAACAATCCTCCTGCCTCAGCCTCCCGAGTGCTGGGATTACAGGCATGTGCCACCACGCCCGGCTCTTTCTTTTTTTTTAAATGGAATCTGGGATCAAACTCAGGCCCTTGTGCTTGCCAGAAAAGCTCTTATTCCACTAAGCCAACTCCCCAGCCCCTGCCTCTTCCCCTTCTAAGGAATCCTAGGTACCTATTAAACTCCTTGTGAGGCCCTTGGTGGGCTCAGCACCGCTGCGGGATCTGGGGCTCATGGAAACAGCTGGTCACAACCTGCCACAAGGCTATGAGGAGCAGTCAAATGCCATAGCAATTCATTACAAAATCAGATCATTTCCATCTTGAAAGAGGGGCATGTGAATTATGCCTTTTTTTTTTTTTTTTCAGAACCTGGGGTTGAGCTTGCCAGGGAAGCACTTATTCCACTGAGCCATCTCCCTGGCCCCTTGTCTTTTCTTTCTTTCTTTGTTTTGAATTACGCCTTGAGGGAGCAGAAAGTAGTGCTTTAGATTAAGTGTTCCACACCAGGCCAGGATGGTAGTGCCTGTTTGTAATCGCAGCATTCTGGGAGGCTGAGACAGGAGCATCCTAAATTTGAATCCAGCCTGGCAACTTAGTGCCTTAGCAAGACCCTGTCTCAACTTAAAAAATAAATAAGGGGTTGGGATGTAGCTCAGTGCAAGGGTCCTGGGTTCTAACTGCGGGACCACCAAAAAGCAGTAATAATAATAATAATATAAAATAAAAAAATGACGCTTACTGGCTGCACAAGATGACAAGTCAAACTCCCATATGGAAAAACTGAAATAATAATGGTACAATTTACAGATTGTTGTGTCCACTACATGAAACCCAAAGGTGTTAAAGATGTGTTTAAAGTGTGGGTCAGCACCCTCCCTGGTGCACAGTGAGAGAGTGTGAAAAATGCTGGGTATTATAATGGGGAGTACTGGGGTGGAAATGTAACCAACAAGCCTGTAAGCCAAGCCAAGGGCAGAGAAACCTGGGGCCTGCTCGAGAGCTAGAGAGTGGGGGCCCGTCTGGAAAAGCAGGCCGGGCCCTCTTCTCCCGTGTGTCCACATGTGGCCTTCTGAGCTTCCAGGCAGGCAGTCTTTTGGCTAAGAATCTCTTACTGGCTGGCCCTTGAAAAGCAGAGGAAACAGGGATAGTGGAGTCTGAAGTGAGGAGTCTGCAAAGAGCGCTGGAATATGGGAGACCTGATTTCCAGCCAGTCTTTGTCGCTGGGGAATCCTGTGCCTCTGGACAAGTCACTCCCAAGCTCTGGAAGGTGGCTGTCACCGCACACCCTGACTGGCAAAGGATCTACTCGTCCTTCTCTCCTAGGGCCTCAGGGCAACTTGGGACCGGCAGGTGGGCGGCATCCTTACTCAGAAAATGTGAGCCTTAGCTGGGGCTGTCTAGTTCGGAGGGAGCCCCGGAGGCCAGGTGATCTTGGCCGCCTGCTTACCCCAGATAGATGCCAGTTTTGATTAGCACTTGGCCCGTTTTACAGATTAGTAAAATGGGTTCAGAGAGGTGAAGAATCTTGTCCCCTACCACAAAGCTTGTAAGTCCTTGAGTGGTAGGATTCCAAGATCAGATTCTTTCCAGCACACCCCCGCGGCTTCTCCAAACACTCTAGGTTTCTTGTAGCGCTTTCTTCGGGAGCCAGCCGGGACAGACTCGGGCCCAGGGGCGAGCTAGACGAGGAGCCCCGGCCGCCGCGAGTGCGGCGGGGAGGGGCGGCCGGGCCCGGCAGCCAGCAGACAGGTGCTGGTCGGTCCGCCCCGGCCGCGCCGACCTCCTCCCGGCCCCCACCTCCCCATATGCAAATCGTTGTTTTGCCTGGGCCCGGGGCCAGGGGGCGTGGCCGGCGGCCCCCGCCCCGCGCCGCGTGCTCACCTGGGGAGTGTGGCAATCCTGGTCGCGCCGAGTGCCACCCGGGCCGGAGCAGCGCAGCGCACGACGGCGGCGGCTCCGGCTGCGGCCGGGAGCGGGACGAAGGAGACCCTGGCTTCCCAGGGGGCCCGGCTGGGGCAGACGCTGGGGGCCTGGGGGGGCGCCGGCTTTGGCCCCGCCTGGGGCAGGATGGTGAATCTGGAACCCATGCACCCTGGTGAGACTCAGAGGGAGGGCGCTCTGACAGGTGTTCTTGCGCGCGGGAAGTGGGGTAGGAGAGGAGCACGTTGCCACGAGGGGCTTATTTCCCAGCGGCCAGGAGAGGGCGGCGTGGACAGCGGGTCATCCTGGTAGGTGTGTGGGGAACTGGGTGAGGAACCTTGAGAAAGGGGGAAGGTGGGGCAGTTCCCGGAGCCCCAGACCCGTGGAGCGGGCAGTTGCTTGGGCGTGCTCTGCTGCTGCTGCTGCTGCCCCATGAGCTTGCTGAGATGGGTGTTCACTCACTCAGCTGGGGTGTGGACCTGGGAGTGCACACGCTGCGTGTATCCACATGCTGTGCAGCCGGTGTTCCGCACCTGTGTGAAATGGAGCCAAAGTGGGCATTCGTGCGGGGGGCTTGGGGGACAAGGGTTCAGGTGGGGCAGGTGCGGTGTATATTGATTAGGGCATGTGCAGCATGTGTATCAGAACATCAGCCTGTCCCTGTGTGTGTTACGAGAAGGCATGGGACAGTTCCCAGAAGAGGCATGTCCTGGGCACTGAAGCTCCCTGGCACGTGTGCCAGGTGTGTCAGTATGTGTGGGAGGTGTCTTTCGCACACGCTATGTGGGTCTTGGTTGTGTTTAGGCTCAGTGCGTCTCAGAGTGGATGGTGATAGAGCCCTGCTGTGGTTCCCATAGCCCATGACCTCCTTTCCCTAGGGCTGAGGAAGCCTCCGCAAAAGTGTTGCTGGGAGTCCTGACTCCTTTCACAGGAGGGCTAGGTTTTGAGCTGAACTGAAGGGTGGGGCTTGAGGTCAAGGGTGGGATGTGGAGGGACTTCACGTTTTGGCAGCCCTCTGAGGGCCTAAACAAACAGTGCTCCGAGATGGCTCGGTGGAATGAGTACTTCCCTGGTAAGCGCAAGGGCCTGAGCTCAATCCCGGGTTCAGCCAAAAGAAAGAAGGCTGTACCTGGCTGGAATGCTTCAGACTTACCTCTCAATGGAGGCAGGATCGGATGACCTTTATTTAGGATTTCAGGGGCTGAACTGTTGGGGAGGGGAAAGCAATTCCCCTGATCTACCCTAAGAAGCAGCCCTTCCTGGGTCCCATCCATCCTAAAAACAAGCAGAAGTGGCTGCTCAGAGGAACTCAGGTGCCCAGCTCCTATTTCCCAGCAGGACTGAGTGGAAAAGTGGTTTTGAGGAACTGACCAACTCACTGTCATCCAGGTCTGGCCAAAGTCTGTTTCTGAACCCCCTGGAGCTGGGAGTACTTGGGGCAGAGCCCCTGGAAGGTTCTTCTTTCCTTTATTTCCTGTCAAGGCCAGGGTTCAAAGAGGGAAGGAGACACCTCCAAAGACGGGCCCCAGCAGGAGGTGGGGAGCTCTTTAGGCCCAAGATCAGAGACTTCCTGGGGGTTTTCCACCGCCTCCTCCACTGAAGGCTCCTGCTCTGGGGAAGTGGGAGGAGGTGGAACAGCTGGAGCCAAGCAGGGAAGCAGCCTAGGGGCTGAGTAAGGCAGGAAAGGAGGCGAGGCTGAAAAGAGAGGACCAAGCCCTCTTGGCTTCCCCTGGAGCCAGCTCCAGGCTGATGCTTCTCAGAGTGTTCCCTTATCCTTTGGTCCCCGTGGGCTGGATGCTGGACACAAAGAGACCATCCACTCTGGGGTTGACTGCCTGGTTCATCTTGCTACCCTCTCCCCAGCTTTTTCTCTTTCTTTCTTTCTTTCTTTCTTTCTTTCTTTCTTTCTTTCTTTCTTTCTTTCTTTCTTTCTTTCTTTCTTTCTTCCTTCCTTCCTTCCTTCCTTCCTTCCTTCCTTCCTTTTTCCTTCCTTCCTTCTTCCTCCCTTCCTTTCTTTTTTGTAACCACAGTATTTCTGTATGTTTTATTTTGAGACAGGTTCTCAATTGCTAAGTTGCCTAGGCTGGGTTACAACTTGCAGTCCTCCTGCCTCAGCCTCCCAGAATGCTGGGATTCCAGGCATGTGCCACCATGCTCAGTCCAGCTGTTCCTTTAGTCTGTTTCCCTGGGGTTGTCAGGCGCCTTTGCAATATTCCTCAGTCTTGACCCCCCTGGACTGTTTCCCTCCTGTCAGTGGCACCTCTCCAACTCTCTTGGTTTTTAGGGTTTTCTGTGCAGACTTACTGGCTGGATTCTGGTGGGCTTTTCAGTGCAAGACCTACACAGGACCTTTCTGTGTGGACTCTGTTGTGAGAGCTTTGGGGGGGGGGCACTTTTTCCTCCAAAGAGTCTTGAGTTCCTCTCCAGGGTCCCTTACTCTTGTATCTTCTTTAATTAAACTTGGTCTCTTTTGACCTTATTTTTCTCACTAGAGCAATCCTGTATACTTGATAGAACACTTCCCTTATAAATTCCCAGTCCTGGGCCCTTGAAGATTCCTGTTTAGTTGATTTACTAGGACAATTTGGATGGCGCAAAGAGGAGCTGGAGCTAACTAGGGAATAAACTCTCTCCCTGCTCCTCTCTGCCATTCATCCATATGGCACAACTAGGTATTGGGTCCCTGAGTCCACACCATCCTCTTGCTCTACTAACTGGGGTACAAGCCATGATTCAGGTCTGCCCTGAGCCTCAGCACCTGGTATTTTACAAAGCTTGTCTCCCACTGAGTACAAAGACCTGAGCAGGCATGGAGCCACCAGCAGAGGGGCTCCCAGCCAAGGAAGGACTCCAGGTTCCTGGGCCAAAAGCAGGAGAAAAAGCAAGGCATGTTGCTACACACCTGTAATCCCAGCACTCTGGGAGGTGGAAGCAGAAAGAGTACAAGTGTAAGTCCAGCTAAGGAAACCTAGCTGTTTAATAAGACCTTGCCCCGGATTAAAAGTTTTTGTAAATGACTGAAGATGTAGCTCAGTGCAGAGGCTTTGAATTCAGTCCTTCACACCACAAAGATAGAGATAGACAGATGATAAGTGGGTAGATGGATGGGTCGATGGATGGATGGATGGATGGGCAGATGGATGGATAGAGATAGGCAAAAGTATAAACAGGATCTAAGAAGGGAAGATAGAGATAGAAAAAAAAATGATGTGTGAGTGTATAGAGACAGGCCAGGAGAGATAGCTCAGTAGAATAAGTGCTTGCCTGGCAAGTGCAGGGTCCTGAGTTCAATCCCCGGTACCACACACACACACACACACACACACACACACACACAATGCGCAGAGAGATAAGCCAAGGGGAAGGGCCAGTCCTTTGGAAGGACATGAAGGTGACACTCAGAGAAAGGTGGCCCCCTAAGTAGCTCTGACCTCACAGGTCCAGGGCACAGTGGACACTGGGCCTGCAGCTACAGGAGATGCTGCCACTGGGGCTCCATGTTCATAGACACATAAGGAGGGGTTGCTCCTGGGTCATGTTGCCAAGGACAAGGCAGGGAAGGCCAGCTTCAGGGCACAGCAGTGTCGGGTAAGCCGGAAGAAGGTCTGCTCTGACAACTGGCTCTTCCGTGGCACAGCCAGAGAAAGAAATGATGGCAAGGAGCCTACTCAGTTGGCTGAGATAAGAACCTGAGGAGGAGCCTTGCCCCACCCTACACCTCTCTCATTCATCCCCAGCAAGTATCCTGACAGGTGAAGGGTTACAGCATCTCAGGAGTTTCGGTGCTGGCCCATTTGTCAGCTGAGACCCAAGCATGTGTCCCACCCATCAGCCTTAGCCTCCTACCCAACAGGAACAGGTTTTTGGTATCTCAGCATCCTATGGGACTGAAGGAGAAGTTTCACAGGTCATCGCCCCATGCCCTCTGTGCAGGCTCAAAGACCTAGCCAAGACCAAAGTGTTACAAGGTCACAGTGTTGGGGGTGGGGTGAGTATGGTGTCTTTTACTAAATTTTAGACATAATTAAGACTAAATGTTAAGTTCATTTAAAGAGTGAAGGAAGTGGCTTCCCGAGGAAGTTAAAACATGATACAGGGAATGGGTATTGAAGGAAAGTTTGAGTTTCAGGCATAAAATTACATTGCAGCTCAGGAAGTTGCTCTTTTAAGTGTCAGCAGTTGGCTTCACTACCTCTTCACCTTTTTCTGTCCCCATCAACACCTGCTCTGTCAAGGCAGAACACGGATAATGGGAATGCGGAAGGATAAGGCCCAGGGGTGCTGAGACCCAAGACTGTGGCTGTTGGTGGTCATAGGGAAGGGTATGCCAAGGAGGCAGGAGGGGAGCAGGACTAGCATCTGAGCTGTGTCTACTTCATGGGTCTGTTTATGAAGTGCTTATTTATCTTTATTTTTTGAATTTAATCCTTACAATAGCTGGGAGGTATGTTTGATTATTCCCCCCTTTTTAGGTGAGAAAATTCACATAGGTGGTTATTTAGTGTTTATGATGGTGTTGAGATTAAACCCAAGTTTGTCTAATACCAAAATCCGTGTTCTCTATCTCAGCTCCCATAAAGCAGGTTAAAAGCAGAGGGAGAGCACTTTTGGAGCACGCTCTCCGAGGGGTCTCTACTGTGGGCTTGTGCTCAGCGGGGTGGAAGAGCCCCGTGGGGAAGTGCGCACCCCACATCAGTGCCACATACTGCTCAGCTCAGGGCTAGAGCCTCCCAGGGAACAAAGTGAAGCCTGCTCTCCAGGGAACAAAGCAAACAGCTGCAGAGGCCCTTTGTAAAGGGGCTCAGGTGACCCACACTAGTTCTTTGGCAAGTTTATGCTTGGCAGACTATACAGATAGTTTGAACCCACAGCAGGAAGGACTGGGGTTAGGCTCAGGAAGCACTTCCCAAACACCTGGGGATCAGGTGTGGTTGCAAGGTCTCTCTGGGGCTCGTACACCACCCAGTACAGTGTGGGTGTCTGAGAGGTATCCACAGAGCTCCAGGTATTTATCTAGGAGTCTTCCTTCAGTTGGAAGGTCTCAAAAAAAAAAAAAAAAAAAACTACTCAAAGTATGGTTACTTGCAGGGTTACTTCATTCCCTCCCCTCTTTTCGAGCATTTTGATAACTCCGAGTCTCTGGACTCCCCACCTCTATCTTCTTTGGTGTTACAGCCACTGCCCCCTGAGATATAAATCTCAGTCAGAGCCCCACACATCACTACCCTAAGAAAAGGGCATATGCTTTCTCTTTTCCTATAGCAGAGGTCCACCCTTGCCCTTCATCTTGATCCTCTCAGATCTCTGGCATCCCAACTGCTAACCGCCTGATTACCTGATGCAAATGAAGGCTGTTTCCTAGACTGGATTGGCTGGGGAGCTGAGTATGCAAATTAGCCCACTAAGACTTTCTGTGGTTTGTAAGAGTTAAAGTGCTGTCCTAGAGAAGAAGCGAGGTGTGTGTGTGTGGGGGGGGGGTCAGCACAATTTGAATAAAATATTCTGCTTTTTATGGCTTCAGTATTTGGGTGGTTTAATGAGAGAGAGAGAGAGAGAGAGAGAGAGAGAGAGAGAGAGAGAGAGAGTGAGAGAGAAAGAGAGAGAGAGAGATCAATCTTGATCTTGATCTTTAAAGTTGCCTGTCTTTCTTTCCCTCTACTGACCAGGGAGGAGACTTAAGGGCCTCATAGGTGGTGGCAGCTGTCTGTTAAAGGTAAATGTTTAATTTATTGAAATGAAGCAGGATGCAGGGCTAGCTTTCCTGGGCAGGGCAGTGACCCACTGCCAACCCCTTTCTCACTGAGCAAACTGAAGGAGTAGGAGAAGGCAAAGATTCGCAAAGGACAAAATCTCCAAGAAAGGCAGCCCTGAAGGTCTGATCCCCACAGTGCCCTGACCTCTGAGAACCAGGCAGAGGACAGAAGCAGGAGCTGGATCTGAAAGGGTACTTCTACCTCCTGGGTGAGGTTACTATGTAGAGTGGGGAGGAATACAACTTATGCTACTTTACGATATAAAAGAAATGAAACCTGGGAATGGGAAGGGTCTTCCCACCCCACTCTTCCCACCCCTCCCTTGTTAAATTTTTACTGTCAGATTCTTGGTGATAGGAGAAAGTGGCAATGAATGATGCGTGAGGTGGGAGATGGTGCAGCGGCAATGGAGAAATAAGGACAGAAACGCCCTGAGGGGAGGAAGCAAGCACAGGAGGAGGGGGTTTGTGCCCCCCCAAGTTTATGAATATTCTAATGGTTGTATGCTCAGGAATCAGGAATTTGAAAGTCTGATGGTGGTTGTAATTACATATTCATCTTTGCTGTTTAGTTAAAGCCACATATGTCATAGCAAGAAAAATTCTGACCTGTTATTAACATCGTTTGTGTTTTCCCCATAGATATCAAGATGAGTGGGGATGTAGCAGATTCCACAGACACCCGCGGCACCCTCAGCCAGGTGGAGCCAGGTAAGAGTCTTCTGGGGAGTGGAGCCAGCAAACAGGACAGGGGGAGGAGTTGCCACAAATGGGCCAGCATGTGGTGTCTCTTCTCACTTAGCCTTTCAGCCAGTCAGATTCAAAAGCAGGGTCTTAGAAACTGAGGGAAATGTAGCACAGGACCCTGGAACTTTGGAATAGGAGATGTTGCTCTCAACTGAACAAACCTCTGGAACTAGTCCAGAAAAGAGCCAGATCCTTAGAAACAAAATGAAACTAAGTAAGTTAAGGAGGTAGTTCATTTCTGCAGTGCTAGTTTTCAAACCCAGAGCCTCATACTTGCTAGACCAGTGCTCTACCACTGAGCTATATCCTTAGTCCTTTGATTCACTTTTCTTTTTTTCCTATACTGAAAATCAAACTCAAAAGAGCTCTACCACTGAGCTACAACCCCAGTTTTTTTATTTTTACATTGAGAGTGTCTTGCTAAATTGTCTAGGGCATCATCAGACCTGAACTTGAAATCTTCCTGCTCCAGCCACTGAATAGCTGGAATTTCAGCTGTGTGTCGCCACATCCAGCTGTGAGATTCACTTCCTGATGTGTCATTCTACCAGCCCTGGAAGCGGCTGGCTATGTTCTCAACCCGCAGTGATAAAAGACAGGATCTGTCTTTGGTGGATGAACTGAGTCTTTTAGTCCCAGATTTTTCAGCAGTCCTTCTGAAGGAGCTAACTGAAGAGCTACAAGTGCAAAATGTTGCCCTTCTAAGTGATGTGCATATGAATGGCAAATAGGCTCAGAGTGGAAGCCTTCCTGCTTAGAATAACTTTGCTTTTTCAAGAAGAGAAAGGGTGCAGAAAAGAATTGGGAAGAAAGTTCCATCCATCCATAGCATGAGCCTTGATTTGAAAACTTCATATAATTAAAAAGACCATGAAGAAAAATAAGTAGAAATTATCGTACTACTAAATAATTTTAACAGCATCTCAACAAGACTTTAAGTGGTCTTTCATCCGGATCATTAGCAACATAGAAATAAGACATAGAAAAGAAAAGCGTGCCTTAAAGCTAAACTCCTTTTCAAGACTTTTGGAAAATTCCAGTTTTACTGTGAAAACTGAAAGAGCTGAGATCAGGAACAAGGCAGTTGTTTGGGGATGGGGATTTATCTGTAGGATACATTTCTCACAAATTTTTCTGCTCCCCAATTTACTTACTAACTTTTAAAAAATACTGCATTACTGGAAATTGAACCCAGGAATATTTTACCACTAAGCCAAAACCTCTTACTTTTTTTCTTTTCTTTGTCTTTTTGAGACAGGGTCTCACCATGCAGTTCAGGCGGCCTTAAGCTCACTTTGTAGCTCAGGCTGGTCTCGAACTCACAACAATCCTCCTGCCTCAGCCTCCCGAGTGCTGGGATTACAGGCCTGTGCCACCACGCCTGGCCCTCTTACTTTTTTTAGGGGCGCGTCTCAGTCCACCATGAGGCAGGGCTGGTGCAGCGGAGATAAGCAAGTGCTTTAGACCACTGAGCTCTTTCGCTGGCCCAGCCTCTTACTTTTCTGAGACTGGGTCTCACTGCCAGAGTTCAGGCTGGCCTTGAACTCACTGTGTAGCCCAGACTATATCCTCCTGAATGCTGGAATTATAGGCAGCCACCACCACACCCAGCCTGTACCCTCCTTTCAATCAGTTTATTAGCTAATCTTTTTTTTTTTTTTGCGGAACCCCGGATTGAACTCAGGCCCTTGTAGCTAATTATGTTTTACTAAAATCTGTGAGAAAATGCACCCATCCTTCTTTCCCAGCTGAGAAATGTTCCTCAATCCCAAGAAGCTGAGATCAGCTCAGTCGGAAGGGAATGAAAGGTCCTCCCACTGACACTTCTCTAGAGAAACATCAGAGTCCTGGTCCTGGAGAAGTTTGCCTTTTGCTACAGTGGCCAGAGCCAAGTTTGTCCATGTTGAAAAGGCCACATTCGAACTGGCACTGGTTCTTTGTTAACTTATTATCCTGACCAAGCTGTGGGAGCAGTATTGGGAGTGAAAATGAGCCTCCCACGACCCTAAAAAGTGAGCCAGGAAATAGGGGGTCTCTGACCCTGCCTGGGGCATTCAGGAGGTTGATATGCTATGGATAATCTAAGCAAATTCTGACCTGTTATTTGGGACTGAGAGAACTATGTATAAAGTAGATAAAGGGAGAGAAAAATCTGAATATAAATTAGGACCTTCAGAATCTGTCAGCAAGGATACCATCAGTGGGCTATGTGACTTCAGATCAGTCACTTTGACTCTCCAGGAGGCAGGAATAGATGCTTCTTTTTTTATTTTTTTGGCAGAACTAGGGATTGAACTCAGGCCCTTGCGCTTGCCGGGTAAAGCGCTTATTCTACTGAGCCATCTCCTCAGCCCCAACAAATGCCTTTAAAAGCTATGGATTTTGGATGAAACCAGCTGGGGTAAAATGTGTAACTGTGCTACTTATTGGCTCCACAAATGGAACATTTAGCCATACCACTTCTGCAAACAGAGGCCATGAATGTTCTTCTCAGAGAGAGTATTGAGAGTTTCTTGACATGATGTCAAAAGCCCTCAGCATGGTACCTGGTGCAGGGCTGCTGGGGTCACCATTACTTTTGAAGGCAGTATTATGAGCCAGGACTGTACACAATGGGCCCTGTGGCTGAGGGCTGGTTCCTCTTTTTTCCCTTAGTGTGGCACCAGTGCTTGAGCACCTGTGGTTGCTTCTGCTCTGTTCTCTAGTCAGGGAAAGATTCTGCGCAGGTCTGTTAAACCCACTGAAGGCAGTGATTTCTGCGACTTTTGTGCTGTCTAAATACCGCCAGCCCTCAGTCTTTCCCTCTGGATTCAGTTCCTTGCCCTGTAGCATCAGTGCCTAGGTGATCCTCAAATTACAGCATGTTTTTAAGAGCAAGAAAAAAAGAAGTCACTAATTTACTTAACCAAACTTCCTGGAAAGTTGTTCTGACTCATTTTTGATTTTAAAGGAGGAAAGCTTATTATGAGTTAGAATGTCTACCCACTCAGTTTAATAGCTTCCTTTGAATTTCTAAAAGATGCTTCTGCCTTCCCAGTATGGATGGGTGAATTAATAGGTGGTTTGTCTTTGGGTTTTAAAGGAACTATAAAGAAAGGTAACCTAGAAAGCTCTATGCCCCATGAATACCCTCAGTGCTGTGTGGGATGGGAGCTGGGAAAGGACAGTGCATTTCCCAGCCTTGCTCTAGCCAGGGAGAATATTTCCAGACCTGAATACAGACTCCCAGGGTGAGGAGACCTGGTAGGACACTCATCCTTCTCCTTCCTCTGTCAGTGCCAAAGAGAACAAATTGCCTCAGACCTCAGAATGTCTCTGTAGGAGCACTAGAGACCTGGCAAAGGTTTTAGAACTTCTGTACCCACCCCTACTCCCATACCGGGAGGACTGAGGCTGTGTTATTTTTAGGTTGCTGTGAACTACCAGCTTTTCTGTCCTTTCTATTAAATCCCTACGGGCTACTATTTTTCCTTCATCCTGGAGGCTGATAATGCAGTCTGTTTCTGATTGATGAGGTTGTAGGCTTGTGATGTTAACTTTGGCACCCATCAGCCAACCTCCGACACTGACCACCCCCTCCAACATCACAGCCTTAAACGGGAAAGAAGGCAAGGTAGAGAAAGTAAGGAAGATCAGTAACTTTTACAGTTCCTCCTCCAGACCCACCTTCCGTGGGGAGTGAATTCTGATTATAAGCGTGTGAGATAGAGACATCATTAACCCATTTCCCTTGAGGAGAAAATTTAGGTTGAGAAATGAACTTGATCCCAGTGTCACACAGCTTACACCCAGGAATTCAACTCTGGCCTGTGAATGCCATCAGGTTCTTGTATGGGTGGGCCTAGAACTCCCTGTATAGTATTTGGCAAATTTTCCCCCAGATGGATTGTTCCTACGGAGGAAGGGCTTGAACTGCACAGTCTCTAAAGCTCGATTGTAAAAGCTATGGGCACAGCCCTGCTATTCTGAACTCTCTCCCACTGTTGGCACACCTCACATTTGTGCATGGGTTTCCTGGTGCTAAGCAGTCTCCTCATTCCCTTCTTTTCATTTCTTTCATCACTGTCCTCTCCAATGTCTTCAGTGGTCTTCCTCTGAGCGGGTTCAGACCCTCTGCTTGGCCCAGCTGGCAGACCCCTCACCATCTATGAAGTGCCCATTTCAGGTCAGACCCTAAGTTCAGAAAGGCAGGGAAAAGTCCCAGTCCTCAGAGATTTCCTCCAAGTGCAGGGATTCATGGTTGTGTGGACAGCAGACAACCATATTTAGAATGCTTTCTCAAACACATCCTGCCTTTGACCTTTGCAAGGACTCTCTGAGAGGCAGTATTAGGATGCTCCTTTACAGATGAGGAAATTGAGACTAGGATAGCGAAGATGATTAACTGCCTTTCCTAAGATTGCCTCTCAAGCAAATGACAGACTGACCAAAGCTTGGATCTTTCTAGTAACTTTCTACTTAAAAATGATGGTGGGAAGACTAGAGGCCACCACAGAGAACCAGGGACAGAGGACTTAAGAGAGTGGCAGTTGAGCTGGGGAGATAGCTCAGCAGTCTAAGCACTTGCCTGGTAAGCTCAAGGTCCTGAGTTCGATCTGGGGTACTGCATGCTGTGCTGGCCCCAAAACTGGGCATGGTGGTACATGCCTATAATCCCAGTGCTTTGGGAGGCTGAGACAGGAGGACCAACATGAGTCTGAGCTGCATAGTGAAACCTTGTATCAAATAAATGAAATAAAGGGACAGTATCAGGTGAATGCCAACGTTAAGGAAAATGGCATAGCAGGGCTAGAGAAAGCCACATTCCTTATAGGTAGACGGATCTAGCCCTGTTGGAGCAGAAGCTTGCTGGGGAGAAGGGCTGGGTTGAATTGTGGAGATCCAAGATCAGCCTGTGAGAATGTCCCCCTCCCCCTGAGGCAGTTTCCCTCAAGGTCCTGACCTCCACTCCTCCTGCAGCCTCCTTTGTCATTCAACAGGGGGTGGTGCAGAGGTCCAAACCCAGATGACCTTGAATCAAGTGCCTTGGAACCCTTGGGCAAAGATCTGGGAAGGAAGGGCTCCAGGAGGAGAAGTCTAGGGAGGAGAGGAACCCTAGAGGCGAGGGAGGGATCTTGATTTTGCTACTCTTCTCTCCCAGTTGCCTTTTCTTCCTGCTCTCCATAGTCCTATCTGTGCAATACAATGAGGAACATCAGCGCGAGGGCTGTTTGAAGACCTTCTGCGAAAAGTCTCAGCACTTAACCCCAGGAACTTCCAGGTCGTCTTGTTTTGATTTTGTTGTTGTTGTTTTGTGTTGGGGATTGTTGGTCTGCTGGACCTTCACATGGTGCATATCATCAACTTTTTTTGAGACAGTATCTCACTGAAATGGCCAGTTTGAACTTGAATTATGATCCTCCTGCCTCAGCTTCTCAGAGTACTGGGATTATAGGAGTGTACTGTACCTGGTCTAGCTCTAGTGAGGCTTTAAGCAGGGTGGATATGACTTTATAGAGGAGCTCCATGGAGGCTTGGAGAAATTAGGGAGTGTCCTATAATCCCAGAGAAATAGCGAGCAAGTCACCCAACACAGCTCATGCTCATGGCCACAGGACTGCTCCTTTGTGGCTCTCACTGCCTCTACCCCTCTTGAGTTCCCAAGAAACTAAGTGTAGGATCACCACCAAGATTTAAGGTTCAAGGTGGATAGGATACTTTTAATTTAAATATTAATAAAGTGAGTCTTTGTATAGCAGAGAGGACAGAAGAAATCCAGGAAGTATGTGAGAACCAGTGGGACTGGGGGGAAGGTGTAATAAACAGTCTCCTGTTGACAGTCACCTCTAGCCAAGGCACATGTATGAGCACGCAGACACACATCCTCCCTGTTTACGATTAAGTGACAGAGTGGGTGTAAGAGCCCTCTGAAAAGAAGTGCAGACACAGGAAGACGCCATTCCCCTAGGTTCATAATTATTGAAAATATCCAGGGGATATCTGTCATTGGAAGATGTGGGAAGAGGGTCCGGAAAGTTGGATTTTCTCCCAGTCATCAGAGGCAGAGGACCCTGTAAGAGTAAAATGAAGAGCTGGCGTATTCCCTCTAGGGTCTAAGCCCCAGTCTCCCCTCCCCAGAAGAGCAGATATAAGCCACAGTCACTAGACATCAAGGGCCAACTGGTTGGAATTTCCAAGGATATGAGGATTCTGAAAGGACGTCTTACACATGGCTCCCTTGTCCTTTGGAGACATTTCAAAACCATCCTTGGAAAATGAGGATCTCCTCATCTTGGAGATTGCCTTTGCCTCACCTATCTTCCATCTTGAAGAAAATCCAACACAACATCTCTTAGCTACCTGTTTTTACAAGATACGATCCGCAGTGCCTGTCAGTCCTTTCTTATCGCTCCCCTATGATCCTCATGCTGCAACATAACCCCATTGCCTCTGTTCGGGCCTTCTGAAACCAGTGTGGCTTGCATCCTGCCTTATTCCCTATTGCTTATAATAGGGCAGTCAGAAAGCAGTGATTCACTACCGGGCTGTGGACTGGTTGTGTGTGCTGGAGGTGTCAGGAGAGGGCCCTGTGCTGCCAGGGACTGCCTGCCTGCCCCCAACACTGAGAGAATGTTGGCAAGTGAGACATAAGGACAACTCACACTGTGTCATGACTTATAACCACAGACACTTGCTCATCTGTGCAGTGCCAGCCCAACCCACAGGGGAGGACCACGAACACTGGGCAGCCCTGCCCCACAGCCTCTTCTTCCTTCTTCAAGGTGTCTTTAAGGAGACACCCACCCTATCCCTACCTCACCCCACCTCCACACTCTTTCTCTGACGTAAGAGGAGACAAAAGTGAAGGAGCCAGATGGAGAGCTCCGTGAGTACCCAGTACCTTTGGCGTTCCCTTCAGTTCCTCAGTGGTTAGTCCCACTTCTCAAATAATCTTAGGTGGGGGTAGCATTGGACCTGTTGTCCAGCCTGCCACAGGTCACTTAGTTCCTAGTCCTGCTGTGCACAATGATAATGAAGCTGTCACTCCCCACCCACTTTGGGCGGACCCCCAAGTTGCTCTGCACCAGTTCAGAAGGGAGACACCACAGATCCAGCTTGGGTGATAGTCACATTTCTCAGCTCTTACTGTTTTCATATATCTGATCTTGGCCACTGAGAGCAGCACACAAATGAGCCTTGTTTGCTTTCATTGCGTTGAGATATCATGCCTTGGGGGAGTTTTTGTTCTATAGAGTGTCCCTTTCCTTTGGCATCCCACATACAGCAGACACAGCTGGACCTATGTGGATCTTATGGCCTCCAGGCTTTCCCTTGTGGGGGCACTATGTCCTCTGCTGAAAAGGACTGCCACATGGACCACACCTGGAGATCCAGGCCTATACAGCTTCCCCAGCCTTAGCCCTTCACTGTAGCACTCCATATCAGAGCCCCCAGCCCCCCCAAGCTGTATATAAATACTTTTGGTCTCTTGGGCCTATCCTCCTCCTCAAGAAACAATTAGAACAATGAACACCTGGTGTGGAAAAGTGCTGAGCCAGTGGAAAAAGAATTTATAGAGCAGTGAGCGATCAAATGAGGATAAATCCTGGGGGCTTGAGGAGCAGCAGAACCCGGGCCACTGAAGTACAGAAAGTCTGCCCATCCCACCCCCAAGTGCGCACGTGCACATGCGTGCACACAGACACACACACATACACATACAGATTGGCAGTCAAACCCCAGGGTTGGGCACACCTCCAGCCGGTCTTTTCTGGTGGTTGTGTTTCTTTTGAAGGTTTCTCTGGGGGAGGGGTGAAAATCCAGGAGGCACAAGGGAGATGGCAGTTTGAGTCTCAGGCTTGTCTCTTAGCCCATTCCTAGGCAGGGCTGTGAAGAAAGCATATGAAAACCCAGCTTCCTGCTCTCCTCTTGCTTTGCCAGCATGGGCAGATTCAGAACTGAGCTTTCTGGAGGTGGGGACCTGCGTGAGGTCATCCAAGCTGTGACTGTGCCCTCTCAGTGCAGCCTGTGCCTGATGAGGCTGAGGGAACATGGTCAGTCCTCTGAGATAGCTGAGCTTTACTTCCAGGGGCCAGCAGTTCAAAGTTCCCTCCTGGGTTATACAGGGACTGGTGAGTCATTGGTGGGAGTTCCTGGGGGTAACAGTGGGGCCCTGGGAGATCCAGAGAAGGCTTGCCTTCCTGCCAAGCAAGCGTGGGAAAGGGAGCTGCGGACATCTCCCAAAAAGCACCCATGCTATTGTTGACTCAATAATAGATGTGCGTTTGCATAGTGTTTTACATACGGGGCCTTTTATCTCCCACCACTGGCACCATTGAAGCCCCCAGGTCTTCTCTCTTCTGCCACCACCCTGGAGGCATCATTGTTTTCCTCAGTCTTCAGAATGTCCTCACTGCTGTCTAGCCCATTCTTGGATTAACCCAGCCTGAAAAAGCTAGGAGTTAAGTCTTGCCTGGGTGTGCCCTGTTAGCTCTGGAGGTGGCACAGGCAGGAGGCCTGGTAGATCTGGCTCCAAAGGCACCTCAGGCAGGCATGGTCCACTTGTCTTCCATCAGTTCTCAGAAGGCCGCTGGTGGGGAGGAGAGGGGGGTGCTTGTCTACCTCCTACTCCTTATCAAACTGGGAGGAGAAAAGAGAAAGCTAAGCCAGGGAGCCCAGAGAGGGCAGAGAGGAGAGGAAGCTAGGTGGTTGCTATGACGATGGGGGGGGTCTCAGCACCCTCTTTGCATAGGGTGATGATTTCCATACTGCGGGGTGAATTTCCATATCCCTGTCTCAAAGCCTGTTGGGGTAGGGAAGAGAGAGAAGAGGTCATTTGAAATTCAAATGAGGATGATTAAGGTTTTCTTGAGGAGGGAAACATGGATAAAAGGGGTTAAGCTGACTGGCAAATGTAAAATGTAGCTCTGGGGCTCAAAGTTATCCAAGGGAGGGGTCTACATGTCCGGCTTCCCGCCAGCTCAAGCAGGCACCTGCTGGTGGTAGGACAAATCTCCAGGAGGTGGGTGTAGTGTCTTCCACCTGGTTGGGGAGACCAGCTGGGTCTTTATGTCCCAACTGTACCTGGGCTCTCTCAGGGTCCTAAAGATATTTGGGCTCATGGCTAAGGACCACCGAGTGAGTTGTGGTTCTAGGCTCAGATCCTTTACCCTGGTGGCCACAGACTCATGTCTAGCTTGTTCTGATTTTCTGGATTTCTGAGGAGGTGTGAGACAGATCTGGATTCATCCATGTCGTCCACCTATGCCCTCTTGAAACCTGAAAGTGAGAACCCTAAGACCACTTCCAGTTTTAATCCTTTTCTCACAGAGTTCATATCTGAGAGAACCTTGATTTGAATTGCTGTGTCCTTAAGCCTTTTTTAGTATGTTAGGAAAGGCTCCCCAGCCTTCTCTGACCTTGAGGTCATTATGGAAAGGCTCATTGCTCAGTGACCCATCTGTAACATGGAGATAATAATACTACCTGCATCATGGGGCTGCTCTGAGGGTCAAATTAGTCAATATGTGTAAAGCATTTAGCACAGTCTCTGCCAGTTTGTTAGTAATGCTGTTCAGTGTCATTTGCCCCAGGAGGACAAGTGTCCACAGAGTGGGTACAGTGACCCACCAGCCAGTCCAGATCCCTTACTTGGCAGTATGGACTGGGAATTCACTTGCTTCCAGAACAGTGTTGTGTCTACACATGTGCAAGACTCCAGAGTTGGATGCATGCTTTGGAACAGGACCCACAGAGAGCCCTACCAAGGCAATGCTCAAGCTTGTCTTCATGCCCCAGAAAGTAGGGGCTGGGCAGGAAGAAGAGGGAAGCCGGTGGAAAGATCACCTACTCCTAGGACCCAGTGCTAAGTGATAGGATGGATTCAACAAGGCTAGATGGATTTACAGTTCTGAAAAACCCATGCCATGTACCCCCTTGAGTTTCATAGCAACACCCTGTGAGGATTCATTTGAGATAATGTGATACAGTGTGGAGAGCTGGCCTCTGCTTCCCTGGGACTCTTGTTTCCTCACCTGTATCTCCGTGGTGCTTCTAGAATGAAAGAGCTCTGATATGAAAAACACCAAATGGGGTGCTTCTCTGAGATATGGCTACTGAGTGCAACCAGAACGGAGTTCTTATTTAGCAGAGAATCTTTAGCATTCTTTGAAGTTGCATTTTATTGTTTTTCCATGGAAATTGTGAGTGGAGATTTTGAGGGGGAACTTCAATCTTCAGGCCCCATCACTCCTCTGGCAGTGGCCTGACCCACTGGACTTTCTCTGAGATTTGGGGCCCTCTGCTATCTTATCTCCTGATGGTGCTTGGGGTCCCTGTGGTGATGTGTAACATCACTGTGTGGGCAGTAAGAGATTCAAGGACAACACATGTGAGTCCACCCCATCTATGTCACAGACGGAGAAGAAGGTGGGCTCGATTTCCTAATAAATTGGAAGACTGTAGTGAGCAGCCTTTCCATTTTCAAAGACTGTGACAACAAACTGCCACAGGAAGCTTAGGAAGATGCTGGGCTTCTCTTCAACAAAGGGCCAGCAGAGCTCCCCTGTTGCCCATGACATGGTCCTACGTTTTGATAGCTGTAGAAGGACCTGGAGAGCAGGCTTTGGGCCCAACGTCATGAACATGGCTGTGGAAGGCAGTCTAAGGATGCTTAGTAACAACAGTCTGTCACAAGGAAGCCCTGCAGATAGTCATGTGGGTTCTGCTCTTTTCTCCCTTGGACTAGAAAAAGAGAAGACTTGAAGCATGAGAACTCTCAAAGCCATTGGTTGTCAGATTGTGGAGTGAACCAGAAAGCTCATCCAGTCTAGGGGAGTGAGTAGATGTCTTTGGGAGAACAGGATTTGGGCATCAGTGGTTGTCTGAGTTTATGGAAAGGAAAAGGGTGCATTTACCCATTAGTAATGTCTTCCCAGGCGCAGCTTGTGCACACACCGGCATGCATGAATGTTGCATCTGCTGTCCCCATTCTGACTTACGCAGACCTTCCTCTGCCAGTTCCTAAGCTAGTGCTAAGCACAGCCAGCTTGGGTCCTCTGTTCTGCTTTTCCAGTGGCTTCAAGGTTATCTCAGTTTTCTCCTAGGCAGTTCCTCACTCATAAGGTGGCAAGAAACTGTTTTTTGTTTTGTTTTTTTTTAAATTCATTTATTTATTACAGTGTCTCGCTACACATCACGGATTCTTTTTTGGGGGGGGAGGTCAGCTCAGCCCGCCCTGGGGGGAGGGGCTGGCATGGCATGTGGTGCTGGGGATTGAACCGTGGTCCCTGAGAGGCGCTT
>PVKA01013052.1:8750-56170 GCA_004027165.1 Ctenomys sociabilis | reverse complement strand
ACAAAAAAAAAAAAAAAAGAAAAAAAAAAAAAAAAAAAAAAAAAAAAAAAAAAAAAAAAAAAAAAAAAAAAATATATATATATATATATATATATATATATATATAATTTATTTACACTATACATTAAGTACTGGAAAGGGCCTCTGAAAAGTAATGGGCGTTACAAGCACACAGCCTTGCTTGCCGACATCAGCCACCACCACGAGCATCTAATCTTTCCGCACTCATCTGTGAAATGCTGTCTCAAAATGGACAGAGCAGGGCACAGTTATGCTCTAAATTAATCATGCTAAAAAAAACATGCCTTCTCTCCAGTAAAGAATCTCCCCTGCAGCTGGATGTGATAGCACACACCTGTAATCCCAGCACTATGGAGGAGACTGAGGCAGGAAGAGCACCAAGAGTTTGGTGCCAGCATGGGCTACAATAATGAGTCCAAGGCCAGGCTGTGTTTACTCTGTTATATCTACCTGTGGCTCTCCCAGAGCAGCTGCATCTTTAACCAGAGTGTCCCCACTCCCCAACCTGGCTGTAGCAGGCAACCTGCAAGCCCTTCCCCAGAACAAAAACAATAGCAGCAGCATAGCTCAAAAATGAAGTCAGGGCTCTGTTTTGTTCTCCTCCTTACAATGAATCTCTAGAAGATAAACCCTGACGTCCTTCCCGGGTGGCGCCCAGCCTGCTGATTCCCTGAGCCTTTGGTGCAGCCTCTCAATCTGGAAATGTGTGCCGGAAAAGCCTGTGCGGCACATCCCACGGCCATCACCCAGGGCGCACGAGGACCCTGCGTGCAGCAGCAAGCAGCAGCCGCCGCCGCCGCAGCCTGGCTAAGCCAGCACTCACACACAGCTGCTTCCCTCCATCTTCACGGCCAACCTGTGCCAGATGAAACCAGGGCTGCGCTGCTGTCACCATGGGCAGAAACCAGCTACCCCAGCCTGCATACCCAGCCACTAGCTTGGTCGGCCTCTCAAAAGCTCTCCAATCAAAGTTTGTGTGCCTCAAGGCCCCCCTCAAAAGGCCCGCAGCAGCTATTTTCTCCTTTAACACACACTCCCCGTGGTTGCACAGACCTTCCCAACACTGCTCTATTTTTAGCTCTCTGAGTATTATTCATTATGCACTTGTTGGGTGAATGACATGTCTGGAAAACTTGGGGCTGTAATGTCATTCATTTTAGAAAACATAATGAGCTCTGCAGGACCTGAATTATGTATTTGTTTTGTTCATTTGTCCAGATTCTCTCTAAGTAATTATTTATCCCTCCAAATTCAACTTTACAGCCAAGCTGATGGTGCAGCTTCATAAACCCAGTACTCTGGGAGATAGAGGCAGAATGATTTCAAGTTCAAATACAGCCCAGGCAACACAGTGACTTAACAAAACGCTGTCTCAACAAGAGGTGGGGATAGAGCTCGGTGTAAAGATCTTAACTTAGGGTTCAATCCCCAGAACAACATACAAAAATTTTGACTTTACAGATACTATACTACTGGCTTACAAAGCTTACTAACCAGCAGATGTTCAATGAGCCATACCTATATGTTCAACTGTGTGAAGCAGCTTTATCCGCTGGAAGAAGAAATGCCACCAGCTCTCTAGAAGGCTGAGACAGAAGGAAAAAAATGCTCGGACCCAGCATGGATAGCTTAGCAAGTTAGCAAAGACCTTGCCTTAAAATAAAAACATAAAAAAGGGCTGGGGACACAGTTCCACGTGCAGGTCCTCTATCAGTTCGGCCAGCTCATCATCTCTGAGCTTTGGTGTCCTTTTAAGGGAAAATGATCCATCTTTTGATATCTTTTTTTTGTTTAGTAGTATGGGTTTGGTTTGGTTTTGGTTGTTTAGACAGGACTTGGGAGGCCTGCCCATTAGCTCAGTTGTTCCAAGTGCCTGCTTAAGCAAAGCCGTCAGGCTCAGGATCCTGTGGTTTGATCCCCAGATCCTGATGCCTCAGTAGAATAAGCTCTTGCCTGGCAAGTGCAGGGTCCTGAGTTCAATCCTGGTCCCGCAAAGACAGGGCTTCCCTATGTACCTTCAAGCTGGCCTGGAGCTCAGAATTATCTAGGCTAGCCTTGAATTCAAGGCAATCCTCCTGCCTCAGCCTACTGAGTATTGAGATTATAGGCCTTAGACACCATGCTCAGCTTGCAATTTTTTGAAACACACACACCTGTCCTATCAACTCAGAGACTCCCAAAAGATGATCAGAATGTTTCAAGAAATGTTGGGGAACTACCTGCTCGGGCCCCCTCCTGTCCCTCTCTTGGACAGGAACTGTCTTTCTCTCAATAAATATATTCTGCTCATAAAAAAAAAAAAGAAAGCAATGTCATTTGTACACATTCATGCCTTCTTTCCATCTTAAAAACCCACAAGACAGTTGCAGTCCGGCTCTCCGCAGACGGACAGGAGGCCAGCAGTAGTTGGTAAAATGTGTCTCCCACTCAAAGGCTCAGAGCAACTACAATCAGCACTGACTGGCAAGTCCCTGGCATCAGCAGCATCTCTGTAACAACACAATTACTCCACTTCCCTCCACCTCCCTGAAACATACCAGGCGTGAAGGTACTAAAGAATTGACCAAGCACATAAATAAAAAACAAAAATTCACAGTATACATTAATTTAAACATGCAAAGATAAACTATGGGCAAGAAGACAAATGGACATATATACATTAATGAGCTTAAATTTCTGGAACTCTAATCTAGTACAACATAAAATTTAACAAAAAATAAATTTATTTTTCTCCTTGACTCAACAGCTTTATTCAACAGCATTCCCCTTATACTTCTATCACCAAGAACAATGAATATGCATGAGTATTTTACACAGTAAGTATTCAATAAATACTTCTTGAATTAATGAATAAATTTCCCTTGTCTAATGATGTCTGCTATGAATTTTAAAGATCCTAAAAAGAAAGAAGGGCTCAGCGCTGTATCTGTTTGATTTCACTTGGTAAGAATCCAATACCATCTTCACTGGTGCTTTAAAATGACTTTCTCGACCTTGGCTAGTTTCTCCAGTAGAATTTTTGTTATCAGCACTCCCTGAAAACTGAATCATGGGGCCAGAAACAATTGCCGACCCCTGTAATCCCAGCACTTAAGAGGCTGAGGCAGGAGGATCCTTTGAGTTGCTGGCCAGCCTGAGATACAAAGTGAGTTGAAGGTCAGCCTGAACTGCATAGCAAGAACCTGTCTCAAAACAACAACAACAAAAAACCAAGCCATGTCAGCCACTAAGTAACAACTATGAACAGCCAAGCTGAGATGGGACTGAATCCCCAATTAGTCAGTGGGCTCTTAGTCAGAGTGACAGCATTAAATACATATCAAAGGATCACAAAAGAAAAATGCATGGGAGAGAGATAGCTCAGTGGCATAAGCACCTGCCTGGCAAGCTCAAGGTCCTGAGTTTGCTCCCCAGCACCAAAAAAAAAAAAAAAAAAAAAGAAAGAAAGGAAAATGCGGGACCAGGAGCATGGTTCAGTGGAATAAGTGCTTCCCTGGCAAGCACAAGGGCCTGAGTTCAATCCCTGGTTCTGCCAAAAAAAAAGAAAAATGCACACACACAATATATAACCTGGGATGTATAGCAATATAATTTACAGGTTCAACAAGGTGCTACAAAAATGTCAAGGGCTGAACTACGCATGTTACCACACATCTATAATCCCAGCACCGTGAGAGGCTGAGGCAAGGGGATGGCAAGTTTGAGCCCAGCCTGGCTCAAAGTTAAGCAGAGACCCTGTCTCAAAGCCAAAAATCAAAAAAGGCCTGAGCATGTAGCTCCGTATGAAGGTCCTGGGTGCATTCACTGACATCATCAAAAAATAAGTATGTAAAATAAAACATAACAGGGAATGACCATGAGACCCAACAACTCCACTTATAGGTGTACGCCCAACTGAAAACACATATGACAGCCTTAGTCTTCACATCCCAAAGTCCACTAATGAATAATCAGCAGATAATTGCGGTGCAGTCACATGTGTAGCCCAGGCAGTCACTTAACACTAAGGTTCCTACAGCCACTTGGAATAGGGACTAGCAAACCCTCAGACCCCCACTTACATATTACTACAAAATAAATCATGATTCAGCCACAGAACATAATTGCCTGCGACCACTGAGAAATGACCTGTCCTTTCAGGAATGGTACAGTTTCTAGAAATGTGGAACATGCATAGAAAACCAAAGGGGGAAAATCACTTAAGAAAAGACACAGTATTTATACAAGGGCTGAAAGTGCTTAAATCTGAAAGATGTATTACAGTAAAAAGCACATTGCCCTTAATCCTCTAATCCTCTCCCTCACTTGAAACACTTATCCCATCCTTTTCTGCAGCAGTTCTGGAAATCCTTTCAGGTCTTTACAAGCTTCCAATGGAAGAAATTAAGGAATAAATAACTTAGACAAAAACAAGTTGGGAAAGCAGGGACCAGTTGCCTGTTCCTAAGCACAAGGCCTCAAAGCCTTCTCCACAAAAAAAAAAAAAAAAAAAAAAAGTAATGAAAGTGAAAAGTAACACGAACTCTGCAGTCAGAATTACTTTGCCTTGTATTATCACTCAAAACTGACTGTTTTAATGTCACTGTTTTTCCAAGTAAACAGGACTCTCATTGAAGGACGCCTGAGGCAATCCCCAGGGATGTTCTTCACAACCCACCCTTGGTCTCTCAGAGCTACCTTACCTTGGGGCTGGCACTTTCCAGTACCTGGGCTGGTAACTTACCAGTATTTTGATTTTATATTAATTTAAAATGAACGTTAGTTTCCAGACCACCCATCAAGCTAAAATGTACTTCCTACTGCATTTCTGTGCTTGTCTCAACATTGGTTTAATGTTCTCACCTTCAGCCTACCTGTTTTATCAAAAGGTAAGGGGAAGGGTGGGAAACAGTTTATGAAAACCCCCAAGTAGCGAGGCGCGACGGTGCGCGACAGTAATCCCAGCATTCTGGGGGACGGAGGCAAGAGGATCTCAAGATGCAAACCCGGCCCGGGCAACCTAGTGAAGACCTTCTCTCAAAAAACAAAGAAAAGAGCAATGAAATCACGCTGAGACCGACGGGGCGCCCGCTCGCTGCAAATCGCCCGCTCGCGGACGCGGGTCGAGCAGTTCCCACCGCGCTTCTGCGCACACCAATCGCTCTGCCGAGTGACTTCGGACGCGGCTCGGCGTCCCCCACACCCCCGCCCGGCAAAGCCACAGCTGCACCTTCGGACTCCCCTCGTGTCCCCAGCGGCAGGACCTCCGCTCCCGGGCACCTCGCCGCAGGCTGCCGTCCCGCTAGCTCGGCCCGCCTGGGTCTCTCTCAAGTGATAACTCCGGGCAGGCAGCACGCGGGCGGGTGGGCGCGGACGCCTACCAAGAGACACCCACATTTCTTCGGGGAGCACCGGAAAGCGGGCCAGGGACCCGGGAAGGGGAGGGGACGGCGCGGCGGGGAGGAGGTCAGAACGGGTCGGAGATCGGTCTTGCGGACCCCGCGCCACATCATGCGCAGGAGCCGGCCCGGGCCCGCGCCTGGGAAGGTGACCCCGGCCGCGGCGGCGGAGGCTCACCGGTGACGTCCAGGTACAGGTCCTCGCGGGCCTCCGCGCGGCGGCTCTTCTTCCCCGCGCGCGCGGCCGCGGAGCAACGCAGCGAGCAGGGGGGCGCGGCCCATCCCGGCCGCAGCTCGCCCTTTCGCTTCATGGAGGCGGCGGCGGCGCGTCAGGGTGCCGCCACCATGGCCCGAGCCGGCCCCGCCACACGCACGACACGGCCGTCCCCGCCCCCGCGACCGCTGCTGCTGCGGACTGAGCGGCGCGGGCCAACTCCACGCTTCGCGGTGCCCGGGACCCCAGGACGAGGCGCTGCGGCGCTTCATTCACAAAAAAGGCCCGCGGCCCTCCCCAGGGCCCGCCGCCCGGCGCCACTGATTGGTCAGCACTGTGTGACGTCATGTGCACAGGGCCTCGCCACAGGCAGGTATGCCATGACGCCATAAAGAAGTCGGAACGCTTTGACCAATCTGTGACGAGATGTGTGCGCGACTCCCCTCGGCCGACCCCGCCCCTGTCTCCCGGGCAACAGTCCAGCGCCCAAGGTCCTGACTTCCCTGCCAGTGTGTGTGGTCGGCCCCGACGGTGCTCAGCAAGGGTCCTGCAAAATGTGACTGGGTTCTAGGTGGTATTCGCGCCAAACAAGAAACTCGCCAGAGCTGCCGGCCTGCAAAGGAGCGCGGCCTGGGGGGACCGTGCAGCCGTACAGACTGAAACAGAGCGGGTCTCAGGCTTTGCGACCGTGCAGACCTGCCGCTCCGGGTTCCCCGACCTGCGGACCGGCGCGCGGGGCGCCTAAAGGTCTAGCGCCGCCTTAACTGCGATCTCATGCCCCGGCGCTGTGTGCATCTGGGACATCCGCGGGTGCGATTGAATCAAGGAAGACTTCTAGTCCTAGAACTTCTGTCTCGCGAATTGTAGGATCATATGCCTTTGTTTTTGTACTGGATTAAAATAATGTCTGATCTTTCTGGCATTCAACTACATATGTCATGCTGAAGAGGCTTTAAACAGATGCCCATGCTAGCGTCTAAAAGAGTTTAAACTCCCTGTTCCTAAATCTGCAAGATATTCCCAGTTTTCACCAGCACTTGGACAATTTATACGGAAGTCCTGCCATTCCCTCAAGCCTTAGGGAGAGAAGGAATTTGAGTCTGTCCCCCTTGTAAGCTTCTCAGAAATGCAAATTTTCCAGACTTGCTTTGGGAGAGGCAGTTTGACCTCGATTGTTTTGGACTTTCTCCTTAAACGCTGCTTGAATGAGGAAGGAGGGGTCGGTGGACCCGCTATTACTTGAGATTGGTATTGTACTGTCTTCGATCTTCCCTTGTTTCCCAGAAGGTAAGTGAAGATCTTCAATTAAAAATTGTGTGTCTGTAAGGGTAGCATAAACAGTGGGAGATTTGGAGCGTGTGGGAAGCAGTGTGGATGACTCTTGGCTAGCAGAAACCTTGGGTCACAAGTGCTCTCTTCTGACAGAAAAAAGGAAGCCCCTCAAACTGCTTAGAAGCCGCCCAGCACCCTAGACAATCAGAAAATCTAAGGTCTTGTTTTGAATACATATTACATGGCAGTGGCTTCCTAGAATTACAAAACTACAAGTATCCCGTGACTTTCTGTTTCTTGAGAGTGACGTACTTGAATATCACTCTTGAAGTGCCAGGTTCACTTAGAACAGTTTATTTTTTTCTCATCTTGCCGGGGAGATAGTTCAGCGGCGCAGCATCTGCCGGGCAAGAGCAAGATCCTGAGTTCAATTCCCGGTACCAAAAATAAATAAAATTTTCTCTCAACTTCAAATAGTGTTTGGACTGAAATTATAACCTAATCCATGACTCAAATAAAAGAAAAAAGTAGTAAATAATGCCATTAAGTACTTTTATTTTGCTAAGTGTTTGGGCTCACACCTATAATCCTAGCATTCTAGAGGTTCAGGCAGGCGTATCACTGTGCATCAGAGACCAGCCTGAGCTACATTGTGAAATAGGCCAGCCTGAATTACAGAGCGGGGACTCCATCTCAAAAAACAAACCAAATCAATAACGTTTTTATCATTTTGCATGTGTATAGTTTACAGTTTTCTTCAAATAACATCATTAAGAAATAAGAATTATACTTTGTAATTATGCAGGGTCTACTTTCATTATGAGGGAGTGAACACATGCCAACTATATATATTAAAGTTTGGTTTGGTTTTGGTTTTTTGAGTTAGGTCTTGTTATGTAATTTAGGCTGACCTGTAACTCACTAGATAGCCCAGGCTGGCCTGGAATTTGAAGCGATCCCTTTGCCTCTCAAGTGCTGGGATTCCAGGCATGCACTAATAGTGGCAGAAAACTGCCACATATTTTTTTAGCAGATATGTGTTCATGGGTGACTTATTTTTTTCTTTTGAGACAGGGTATCTCTATGTAGGTCATAAGTGTCAGAATGGTCGAGTGATCTAAGGCACCAGAATCTAGCTCTGCTTCTATGTAGGTCATACTGGTCTTGACTTTTAGGTAGTCCTCTTGCCTCAGCAGGCACTCAGTCTGCTGAACTATCTTGCCAGTCCTCAAAGTAGAATTTGGAGTATTTTTATTTAGACAAAGTCCCTCAGTGTATTCTGCCATCACTTAATTCTTCTAAGTGAATACAAGGCTCTGTGAAGATTCAGTAACCTCCTATTGAAAATCCACAATTTAGGGGCTGGGGAGATGGCTCAGTGGAATAAGCACTTCCCTGGCAAGCGCAAGGGCCTGAATTCAATCCCCAGTTCCACAAAAAAAAAAAAAAAAAAAAAAAAAGCAAGAAAATCCACAATTAAGATTATGATTTGGGGACACAGAAGTAGTACCCAGTCCTGCTAGACATCAAACCAGTTTTCCACTCCAACATAGATGAGTTCAGGCAACCAGGCAGCTGCCCCTCTCCACCCCACCAGTTGGGCTACTGTTGCCTCTTTGAGAACAGAGTGACCTCTCTGGGATTGCTAAAATCAGGAAGGGAGGAGTCTGGGCCCCTTATTTGCACAGCAGACATTCACAACAAGCCTTCCAGAAGATTCCCTGGTGTCAGCCCTCACCCTCCCTAAAACAGGCTTGCAAGCTGCCCCATAAGTAGCACTTCCAACCCTTCTTGGATTGTGGTGGGAGGTTGGGGGGTATCCCTCCTGGGCATCAGCCTTCTGGGAACCCTGGCCCTGACTATATTAGTGGTACTGTAACCCTTCTTGTCATTTATTTCTTGGGGAATCATGAGCTTTGGAAGTCCTATGAATTTTTCTAGGATTTTTATCTTGGATATTTGGATAGAGTGAATACACAGATTTTTTTTTTTTTTTTTTTTTTTTTGGTGGAACTGGGGATTGAAGTCAGACCCTTGTGCTTGCCAAGGAAGGACTTATTCCACTGAGCCATCTCCCCAGCCCCACAGAGATGTTACAGTGAATGAAGCAAAAGACCTGTAGGTTGATTGGCAACAATTTCAGCTACAGAAATTTCCTGCTATATTTACTTTTTTACTTTTTTTTTTGCAGAACCAGGGATTGAACTCAGGCCCTTGCACTTGCCAGGGAAGCACTTATTCCACTGAGCCATCTCCCCAGCCCCAATATATTACTTTTTTTGGTCTTTTTGAGCCAGGGTCTCACTATGCAGTTCAGGCTGGCCTTAAGCTCACTTTGAGCTCAGGGTGGTCTCGAACTCACAACAATCCTCCTGTCTCAGCCTCCCAAGTGCTGGGATTACAGGCATGCACCACCATGCCCGGCAATATAGTGCTTTTTATGAGCTTTAAAAAAGAAAGAAAAGGAAGGAAGGAAGGAAGAAAGAAAGAATTGTAGTGAAAGAAAGAAAGAAAGAAAGAAAGAAAGAAAGAAAGGAAAGAAAGAAAGAGATAATTGTAGTTAACATACAATAAAACTAAGCCAAGCATGATGGCATTCTCCTGTAATCCTAGTACTCAGTCAGGCTGAAGCAGGAGGATCACAAATTCAAGCCTGACCTCGGTAATTTAGCAACTTGGTTGGTCCAACCCCCCAAAACAGGGTTTTTTAAAGGCTGAAGATAGGGGATCCAGGAGACGGCTCAGTAGAATAAGTGCTTCCGTGACAAGAACAAGGGTCCGACTTCAATCCCCCGTTCTGCCAAAAAAAATAAATAAGTATAAATAAATAAATAAATAAAGGCTGAAGATGATGGATCCAGAAAGGCGGCTTAGTGGCATAAGTGCCTGCCTGGCAAGCACAAGATCCTGAGTTCGATCCCAGGTATCGAAAAAGAAAAAAAAAAAAAAAAAAAAAAGGAATGAGAACAAAACTCTGAGAAGGAATTAATAGGCATCTCCTGGAATTGAATGGCTTTCTGACAGGATGGTTATAGTCTCTCCTCTGAATGTACCACCTGACAGCCTCCTTCCCCCTTTTTTGTACTACTGAAGATTGAACTCAGGCTCTCCACACTGACTTACTTTCCTAGCACTTATTTTTTATTTTTCATTTTGAAATAGGATGTTGCTAAATCATTAATTTGCCCAGGTTAGACTCAAATGAACTTGCTTCAGCCTCCCAGAGGGCTGGGGTGACAGGCATGTACCACCATGCCCAGTTTGCCCCACTATTACTCTTCCACCCACCATAACGCAGGCCTCACCTGCGTTGAGCAGACCCTGGTACTGTGCTTTTGACTCACGAACTGTCACCTCGGTAAACCTCTTCTTTGTCATGCATCCAGCCTTCTTCTATATTTTTGTTAGAGGAACAGAAAATGGACTAAGCAGCATCCTAGAAACACGAGGACAGAGCACAGACCTGTACCCAGCCCACCCTGTGGTCCTCCCCTCTCTGGCGCTTGCTTGGCACCTGCACCTCCCAATACTCCGTGGCACTGTGTGCCCACTTTAGAAACTGACTTCCAGCTCTCCCCTGGCCATGCTGGGCTGGCGGTTCTGGTTGGGGTCTTGGTCCTCTAGTTCACACTGGACTTAGCTGTCCTCTCCTGGACTTTTAACCTCTGCCTCAGATCCAAGCAGTCTCTCTCTGCCTTGGGCTCTGGCTGCTAGGCCAATGCCTCTTTCCTCTGGGTGATAGTGGCATGCCTTGCAGCCATCGGCGAAATAATCAGGTAATTTGAAGACACACACAGTGTCCTTTGACCTCACTATGCATGGTTTCTCCTGCCAGTTATTGTAGGACAAGAGAGACATCCTTGTCTGATGCTCCCCTTATCCCCACAGAAGGAAAGGACAGCCGTCAGTGTCGAGTCTCTTCTGCAGTTCTAGAAGTGTAAAGCAATTTATTCATTATCTCCTCTTGTGTTGAGAAGAAAAGCCCCTGCAAAGATTCTTCTGGCTTTGGAAAAAAAGTAGGTACTCATTCATACTCATGGAGACGATTTCTCCCATTTTATTACAAACCTCTCCATACATGAAGAAATCCTAGCCTACTATTCGTTCTCCTCAGGAAAAGGAGGGTGGGAATACAGGAAGCACAAACAGCACAAGTAGGCTGGATTCTCTATTAATTTCCTTTCTCTGGTTTTAAAGGCAGAGTCAAGTGAATAATGAGTTGTTTGGCCCAGAGTTAGGATATATGTACAGGAAAAACCAGAAGGTTAAGGTGGCCTAACAGGCAGTGTTTATAGAAATCATCAGCAAAAGGGGGTATTTCCTAAACAACATGTGTCTAAAGATCAATCATGCTTTCATACTTATATATTAATCTCATTAGTTTATATATATATATATACACATACATATATTTTCTTTTCTTTTTTTTTTTTTTGTCTTTTTTGAGACAGGGTCTCACTATGTAGTTCAGGCTGGCCTTAAGCTCACTTTGTAGCTCAAGCTGGTCTCAAACTCAAAACAATCCTCCTGCCTCAGCCTCCCGAGTGCTGGGATTACAGGCATGCGCCCGGCCTTAATTATTATATTTTTAAAACTTAAATATAGTTTAAATACAGGCTGTAGCTCAATAGTAGAACATTTGGGGCTGGGGAGATGGCTCATTGGAATAAGCACTTCCCTGGTAAGCACAAAGGCCTGAGTTCAATCTTCAGTTCCGCAAAAAAAAATATATAGTAGAACACTTGCTTAGCATGTGTGAGGCCCTGAGTTTGATCCCCAGGATATAAAAAAATTTTTTTTCTAAACAATATAAAAGGCTAGACTCCACAAATGAATGGTACTGTCAAGAAAAAAAAAATGAGTTTTTTTTTTTTTAAAGTATGCCAGTTATCTTAGCATATGTGAAATAATCCCAGCTACTCAGGAGGATAAAGTGGTAGAATTTCAAATGTAAGAAAAGCCTGGACCATTTATCAAGACTTTTTTTTTAAATAGGGCTTAAATATGGGCTGGGGCATAGCTCAAGGCAGAGCCCTTTCCCAGCATGCACTATTTTCTGGGCTAAATCTCTACTACTATACACAAAACAAAATGAAATCTTTATGCTTCTGTTTTATTTTTTATTTTTGGCAGAACTGGGGAATTGAACTCAGGCCCTTGCACTTGCCGGGGAAGCGCTTATTCTATGAGCCATCTCCCCAGCCCCTATGCTTCTGTTTTAAATCTGCCTCTCACTGTAACATTAAAATATATATAGGAAAATCAAAGCAAAGAATTTGAAACTAGACTTGTTGTCTAGCCAGCACATCTGACTCCTGAACCCTGGTCCCCAGTAAACCCTTGAAATGGCAAATCTAATTGTACCATTTTATTAACTAAGATCCTTTCTGTATTGAAGGAAAGTTTGCTTGATTTTTTTCTTCTGCATCATCTTATATATATTTTTTAAGAGTGACCTTTGGGTTTTTGTTGGTAGTTTTCTTTTTTCCTTTTCTCTTCTTTCTTCCTTTCTTCTCTTTCTCTCTCGCCTTTGTTGCTGCCTGTCTCTCTCTCTCTCTCTCTCCTCCCTTTCTATCTCTTTTGACAGGGTCTCACTAAATCTGGAAATGGTCTAGGCTGGACTCCAACTTGTGCCCTTCCTACCTCAGCTTTACAGAGAGTCTATGACTACAGGCATGTGCCACTGTGTTAAGCATATGTTTTCTATAGTTGTTTTAGTTTTAAAATTTTCAAAACTAAGGAAATACTAACCTGGTGAAAATATTTAATTTCTGAACCATCTGACAGTCCGCTGTCCCAATCATGATCTGAAGCTCCGAAGAACAGTGCCACTCTCTCACATAACCACAAGGTAATTGTGAGAGTCAGGCTATGATGGGTTAGCAGTGAGTATAATCCCAGCACTCTTGGAGGCTGAGACAGGAAGGTTGCAAGTTTGAGCTCTACCTGGCCGATGGAGGACACTTACAAGACCCTTTCAAATAAAAATAAAAAGGGCTAGAAATGAGTTAAATCCCCAGTATTACACCCACTCAGAAAACATAGTATTACTATAGTATGATTTGTTTTCATGTTTCACTAAATGTCCTAAACATGTCCTTTTCCTCTTATTTTGAGAAGCAATCCTGGAGTTCCTCAGGACCAGCCTTGGGATGTGCATGTCCACGGGACAGCCCTGTGCTATATCAGCTTGGGAGCCCCTTGCTGTCAGTGTTCCCCATGTGGGCGATTCCTTAACTGTGACCATGCGGCTTACCCTGGCTTACCTTGCACAGTCAGCCAGTTTTAGCTTTAGCAAAGCTATCATTTGTCTCTTTTAAGTGAATAATGTGTGGGAAGACAATGCTTTAGGACCACAAGCATCTGTACATTGATTTAGTACACGTTGCTGATTGAGAATCACTTGTTGCTATAACAATGCAAGCATTTTCTGTTTTCTACATTTATTGTTATTCTATGAAAAGAAGAGCTTTCTTTTTTGTGTAGGTAGTTGGACAGGTGGAAAGATGATGGATTTTTTAAAATTCTTATTTTGGGCCGGGCGTGGTGGCACAGGCCTGTAATCCCAGCACTTGGGAGGCTGAGGCAGGAGGATTGTTGTGAGTTCGAGACCAGCCTGAGCTACAAAGTGAGCTTAAGGCCAGCCTGAACTGCACAGTGAGACCCTGTCTCAAAAAAACAAAAAATAAAATAAAATTAAAAAAATTCTCTTTCTGCACAATAGGCTACAGTCCCCGATTATCATTATTCATTTAGAAGCTCAAATTGTCCCAGATCTGACTAGTGGTGTAACAGCAAGGAAGAATGCCAAAATGACACGCAGGATTCGGAGGCAGATGGATTTACGATGACAGGCACTGATCAGGCTCATTCCCAGGATGTCAGGCTCCGACCTCTGGGGGTCTAGAGTTTATATGGAATAAGCAGGCGGGCAGTTCAGAGGCGGAATGGCCTGTCAGTTAGGGACTGGGTTCTACGGTGCGCATCATAGTGACCAGGTGTGCATCACAATGTCCAGCCGTTTCTAAGAGACAGGAGCAACCAGATCTAGAACAGGACCTGTTACCTGGGCAACTAAGAAACTGAAGTATACTGGCCAGTGGGCGCATCCTCGTTACATTCCCACCCTCGTTTAGTTTCCCCAGCAAATCCTCGCTGGGCATATTACATGTGATCTTCTGAGACGAGGTCCAACTCTAAGCAGTAGTGTTAGTGTCAGTGATCCTCGAGTGGGCCCTAGCCAAGCTCCCAAGACAGCTCTGTTATCTTATTACAGAGTTTTTTTCCTATATTGTTTTTTAGGAAGAGACATAATTTAGGCCTATCTGTTGGGTAACATTACCCTGGCAAGAGTGACAGGGAGTTAATCTTATCTAGGAGCAAATCTTGGTCAAGTGTTTGATTGATTGTCTTATTCCCTTGGGGCAACTGTCCCGTAGAGTTTAAGGCCAAAAAGGGGGGGGTGGGGAGGGTTCAGGGAGATGGCTCAGTGGAATAAGCGCTTCCCTGGCAAGCACAGGGCCCTGAGTTCAATCCTCCGTTCTACCGGAAAAGAAAAAGCACCACAGCTAGCAGAGGGCAGGGAAGCAAGGACTGGGATAAGCAGCCTGAAAAGACACGAACACCAAGGGGAATCCGTGTGGAGCAACCCTGGGAACTAGGTCCTCAAGCTTCGACTGCGTGGGGACTAGTCAGCATTCAGTGTCCAGAGCAGGGTTCGGATGGATTGTCTCTTCAGAGTGAGCCTTGGAGAAGCTGTCCAGGTAAACTGACCAGCAGATCTAAGGCTGGATTTCTGAAACTTGTAGAGGTAGCTAATATGTCCCTGGGTGATACGTGTGTGAGCTACAAGCTGCTTTTCAACTTTTCTAGAGCTTTGTGGCCTGTGTGCTGTACATAATTTTTTTTAATCTAGTTTTTGTTACCTCTGCTATCAATGCAGGCCCATTGTTGTTGCCAGTGGTCAAGGAATGACTTTTTACTGCCTCCTCAGTGTGGGCGGAGAATGGGAGGCCAACAATCCCCTGTTCCGCCAAAAAAAGAATGGGAGGCCAGGACCCATGGCACAGACACTGACCCTGAGCTTGCTGCAGACCCTGTGCCAGGGCAGGCCTGGTGGCTGGAGTTGATGTTGCAGTGAACTGGATTACCGGAGGGGGCTTAGGCCTCTGGACTGGATTATTTTCTGTCATTAATGGCAGGTTTCCCAACAGCAGCAGGAAGGAGTTCGCTATGCATACCATTCCCACAGGAGAGTTTTGGCCGAAACAGTTCTGCCCAGGGTGACTACAGCAAGTCCAGCCTGTCAGACTTCATTCCTAACAGAGCTATTTCCATCTGGAAACAGGGTGTCCTCAGCATTTGTCAGGAAGTCCTTTTTTAGAACAGCTGATCCCAGGGCAGTATGTGGCACCTGGACAGCTGGGTCTCAGTCTAGCTGAGCTTGTCAGCTTCCTTCCCTCCTTTCTTCCCCCCCCCCTTTTTTTTTTAATTTATTTTAGCTTTCTTCCTCAGAAGACAGTGTGTGCTAGAGTGCGGAGGCAAAGGAATGAGGCAGCCCTTATGCCCTTAGTGAGCAGCTCTAAGTATTTGCGCAGGTAGCCACTAGGCGCTGCCTAGTAAGTACCACTGTTTTTGTAAACTCAAGGATCTAGATTTTATAGCCAGCAGCAAGAAATCTATGGAGTTTTTTCTTGTAACCAGTTTTTTTTTTTTTTTCCGGAACTGGGGATTGAACTCAGGCCTTTGTGCTTGCCAGGCAAGCGCTTATTCTGCTGACCATCTCCCCGGCCCCTCTGCCAGATATTGCAACAGATCTTTCCCGCCTCTCCAGCAGACAGCTTGGAAGTATCATTAGTCAGAAGTGCTTTTTAAAGAGGGAACAAGTTTTTCAGCCTCTGGGAGGTTGAGTCTGGATCTGTTGTGAAGAGGGCCTGGCGGATGGGACACAATCTCAGGCAGAAGAAAGCATGTTTTAGGGCTGGGCGGGCGTACCAGCAGGCTGTGGGCGGCAGAAGACGACAGAAGCACCCCGCACGGAGGTCACTTGTGGCCACAACTCGAAGATCTTGAACTGGCTTTATAGGCAGGAGAGGTGTATTTTAGCAGCTTGACCTGCCCTCCTCCACCCCACCTGCACGCTGCCACCACGCCTGCTCACAGACTGAGCTCCCCACAGCGCTGCGCTCTGCACAGCCGGCTTTCCCCTGCACAGCCTCTTACCGGATCCTCAAGACTCCCCCTGTGTGGCTGATTCCCGCTTCTCCCCATGACTGTTTCATCATTAGCCCACCCTAGGCATGCCCCAGGCAGCCCCTCTCCTCTTCCTCTCAGCAGAAAAGTAACATCTGTTGCTATTTTGTTTTTTGAGGGGCAGGGGATGAACTCAGGCTCAGGGCGGGAACTTGCCCTTACTAGGTAGGCTTTGCGCTGAATTGCTGGCCCTCACTGCTTTACTTTACATTTTACCCAAAAACATGAGTGACTGATGCTATTTTTCTGGAAAATAGAGAATACTACTCTTCTAGGTAATATGAGAACTAATTATAAACAGTTCCAAATAGTATAGAGAGGTTTGACAATTTAGGATTTTTATTACTTATAAACATAAGTAAGGCCAGTCTTGGTAGCACATCTTCTAATCCTAGCTCTTGAGAGGCTGAAGCAGGAGTATTGTCACAAATTCAAGGCTAGCCTGGACTATGTAGTGTGTTCAAGTCCAGCCTGGACTACATAGTGAGACCTTGTCCCAAAAACAAAACGAGGGCTGCTAGATAGCTCAGCGGACTAAAGCACCTGCTTAGACAGGCACAGGGACTAGGGTTCCATCCCTGTAGTTCCATCCCTGGCGTGTTATGCTGGCCTCGCCCCTGGGGTGCAGTGAGACAGTGATTGAGACTGGGGGTGGTTGGGCGCCTACAATCCCAGTGCTTAGGAGGCTTAAAACAGGAGGGTTAGTATGATTCTGATCTGTGTAGTGAGACCCTGCAGACCTTCTACTAAATTCATAAAAAATAAACAAAACATAACTATCGGGCCCAGGGAGATAGCTCAGTAGAGTAAGTGCTTACCTGGCAAGCACAGGGTCCTAAATTTAATCCCCAGTACTAAACAAACAAACAAAACAAACAAACAAACAAAAAAAAAACTATATTTAATAGGTAATATATATAGTTCAAATTTCAGGGGGTATAGAGCAATATGTAGTGATAAAATGAATTATCCCATTGTTGTCCTCAAATCACCTAAGTACCTTCTTTATAGATAAACATCATTTGTAATTTTTTATGTATATACATGTAGTTTATACATATGTTGGTGAGCTTCACTCTAGATTTTCTCAATTTTTTAATTTAATTTAATTTTGTTTCATTTTTTGGAGATAGACTCTTGCTGTATAATTTAGGTTAGCCCTGAACTCACCATGTAGCCCAGAGGCTGGCTTTCCCAGTGCTGGGATTACAGGCATGCACCCCCACCCCCACCTGGTTCTCATTTTATTTTTTTATTTTAGGGAAGGGTCTACAGGTTGTTCAGGGTTTCACTACTAGATCAGACTCGCAGTGATCTGCCTCTTTACAGCCTTCCAAGAGCTTGGAATTATAGGTGCATGCCACCATGCCCAGTCTTAACTGCGCTCTCAGCATGCCCCAGGGACAGGATCAACTTTGAAGAGTTTTTTTGGCTTTGTTTTGTTTTTTGGGTGATAGGCTCTTACAATGAAGCCCAGGCTGGCCTTAAATTTACAGTGATTGTCCTGTCTTAGCCTACCCAGTGCTAGGATTTTAGGTATTGTAGGTGTGCCATTATGCCTGGCAGGAGTTTTCTTTCTTCTTTCTTTCTTTCTTTCTTTCTTTCTTTCTTTCTTTCTTTCTTTCTTTCTTTCTTTCTTTCTTTCTTTCTTTCTTTCTTTCTTTCTTTCTTTCTTTCTTTCTCTTTCTCTCTCTCTCTCTCTCTCTCTCTCTCTCTCTCTCTCTCTCTCTCTCTCTCTCTTTCTGTCTCTCTCTCTTTCTCGGCTCTCTCTTTCTCGGTACTATGAATTTGCAGTTGTATAGTAAATAGTTTGACCTTACCTGGAAAGACGACTAGTGTTTCTTTTTAACTTCTCAGGACAATGGGTCTCTGAGCCCAGGAGCTTCTTGCTTTGAAGCATCTTGTTTGCCTGGGGGTTAGGTGTCAGACGGACCAGCCCTGTGACTAGTGGCCGTGTTTAGTCTCTTGGTGTCATGGACCCTTCTGAAGACAGGTCAGCCACATCAGTGTATACAGCGGAGCCCCCAAAACAAGTTTATATACCAAAGCCCGAGTGAATTGACCTTTTGGTAATACCCCACCCGTATACTTTGTCCAGAATGCTTGGCACCAGCAGAGTATGAATTTCAGATTGTTTTCAGATTTTGAAATATTTGCACACAGATAATGAGACATCTTGGGGACAGGACTCAAGTCCAAACAGAAAATTCATGCAGGTTTCATGAGCATCTCACACACAGAGCCTAAAGGTAACATGACAGACTACTAATAGCTTGCCCGCATTTGAACTGGACGGGCCTAGAACTCTCCTCTGGGGCATGGTGTGAGGCCGTGCTCAGGGTTTGGGTTTCAGCCTTTTGCTCCAGGTATGTGTGACCTGTGCTACACTTCCTCGTGGGAAGATAGTGCGGTCCTGCCCGCAGGGCAGGGACAAGTGGAGCCTGGCAGAAAGCCCCATCTGGACTCTGCCTTGGTGTCTTTCTCCCTTGGCTCATTTTTATTCTTAAAGACTTTCAAAAGGCCTGTTTATTTTAACCCTTCCCCTATAGTAAACTGTACCTCATGTGGGGTGAGGGGACCTTGGGTCCTGCCCTTCCCAACCATGAAGTGCTATAGCTCCCTTGTTCAATTAGCCTTCTGTCTTGTTTTAGATTTTTCTTTTTGTACTGGGAATTGAACTCAGAACCTTGTGCTTGCCAGGCAGGTGATTTGTGCTGCCGGGCTATCTCCCCAGCCTAATTGATTTGTAGAAGTTATGATATACTTTTTGTCTTAATCTTTTATTTACTGATTGATAGGTCAGGACTCAAAGTTTCCCAGGCACCTGGCTCCAAACACTCCCCCTCTTGGTTTCCCAGGCACCAGGCCCCCAAACTGTCTCCCCCTTCGCCCCACACAGAGCCAAGCCCAAAACCACAGAACAAGTGTGTCTCACTTTGACCTGGGTAAGCAACCACAAAATCTCTCTTTTGTTAACATGGAAAGTCCCCCACAGACCAGCTAGCCCTGCCAAGATTAGCTACCTGGCCCATTCCTTAAAAGCATTGTGGGGCTGGTGAGATAGCTCAGTAGTCTAAAGTGCCTGCTTAGGCAAGCTTAGGCAAAGCACAGGGACCACGGTTTGGTCCACCACATCCCTTGCCAGCTCTGCCCCTAGGGCAGGATTAGCTGGCCACAAAAAAAAAAAAAAAAAAAAAAAAAAAAAAGAGAGATCCTTATAAATATTTCATGGTGTTTCATCATGTTTTAAGAGCACCGTGCTTTGCTTTGTTCGCTGCTGTCTTGGTCCACTAGGCAGCCAGCCTGCTTGCCGCCCTCAATAAATCTCAAGTCCGAACACCTGGTCTGGTCAATCGTGTGGGTTCACACCTAACATTTATTTATTTGGTACAGGGTCTCGCTACACAGCTTGGACTCATAGTGATTCTCCTGTCTTAGCCTTCCCAGGACTGAATTATAGATGTGTGCCACTATGCCAGGTTTCGGCGGCTGGCACGGTATCAGGGATTTTTTTTTTTTTTTTTTGCGGAACCGGGGACTGAACTCAGGCCCTTGCATGCCAGGGAAGCGCTTATTCCACTGAGCCATCTTCCAGCCCCTAGTATCAGAGATTGAACCCAGGTCCTTGCACTTGCCAGGCTGGCACCTAGACCGCTGAGCTATCTCCCTGGCCCTGATATGCTCTATACTTTTTTTTATTATTTAATTTTATTTATTTGTATTATACTCTTAATAATAAACATCTTTTCTCAATTTCTCCCCCCCCCCCCCGTACTAGGGATTGACTCCTAGGGCTTTCACACTGAACTATGTCCCTGAGCCCTTTTTACTTTTTTTTTTGGCGGAGCTGGGGATTGAACTCAGACTCGGACCCTTGCGCTTGCCAGGAAAGCACTTATTCTACTTAGCCATCACCCTGCCCCCCTTTTTTTGTGGAACCAGGGATTGAACTCAGGCCCTTGTGCTTGCCAGGAAAGTGCTTATTCTACTGAGCTATCTTCCTGGTTTCTTTTTTACTTTCTAAGAGTGTCTCAATATGTTGTCCAGGTTGGCCTCAAACTTGGAATTCTCCTGCCTCAGCCCCCCTAAATAACTGAGATTACAGGAATATGCCACTAAGCCTGATTCACTTTTATTTTTTGCTTTTGGTATCAGGAATCAAACTGAGGACCTTGTGTTTTCCAGGCAGGCACTATGCCACTGAGCTATATCCCTGGCTTATTTTTTTTAAATCTTATGTATGAATTCTCTTCCTATGCTGGATGTGGTGCTGCATTCCTATAAATAATCCCAGCACTGGGGAGGATGAGAGAGGAGGACTGCTGTGAGTTCAAGGCCAGCTTGGGCTACACAGTGAGTTGAAGGCAGGCCTGAACTACACAGAGAAGCCTGTTTCAACGCCTCCCCTCCCCCAACACCCCAAAACTTCTCTTCCTACTCCAGTTTTGCCTAGATGCTTTTCTGAAAAACCAGTACAGGGAATCAAACTCAAGGTACTCTACCACTAACCTGTATCCTCAGTTGTTTTAATTTTTATTTATTTTTTTGGTGGAACTGAGGCTTGAACTCAGGCCATTGCGTTTGCCAGGGAAGCGCTTATTCTACTGAGCCATCTTCTCAGCCCCCATTTTTTTTTTTGTATTTTGAGACAAAGTCTCAATAATTGCTCAGATGGGACTCATACCTGTGATCCTTGGGCTCCAGGCCCCTTCTGTACTGGGATTACATTCATGCACCTTATTTTGTTTTTCATATTTTGGGCTCTAATTTTTCTGGAGTTTATGTGTTTGGTGAGGGGTAGGGATTTTTACCAGACAGATTTGTATGCAAAGTGATTTAAAAAGTGTACTAGAAACATTGGAGTAATATTTATCTTTTCCTTGTGAGTCACAAAGTCCAGCATGATTTGCAATTCAGCTCAGGCTGGTCTTGAATTCTCTGACTCTGCCTCCGCCTCCCAAATCATGAGATCTCTGGCATCTACCTCCCTACAAGCATTTGCAGGCTAGACTTGGCCACATATCAAATAGTATCTACATAGGTTCCTTATGTACGTGGGAAATGCTGGAGATTCATGCCTCGCATCGAAGCACAAACCCTACCACTACCCTTTATTCTGTAGTTTGATATCTCACAGAACAAGGTACTTCTTGTTCTTCTTGAATATTTTGGCTTTTCTTGACTCTTTATATATAATTTATAATCTGCATGTTAAATGTCATTAAAAAACTATAAGGGTTTTGTACGATTCTGTAGAAAGGTTGTTGGGAATGTGCTCTCTGAGGTAATGTTGGGGAAGCCTTCAGCTCATTTCCTGGTTGGTCATTCCTGAGCAGTGTTTTCAGTTGAACGGGGCGCAGCAAAGAAACAGGCAAAAGAAAGAAGAGAAAGGGGCTTTATTTTCTTTGAGGACAGGGGAGAGAATGTGGAATTTTCTCTCTCAACTAGACAAAGGGAGGCTGAGGCTTTTATGGCCTTTTACCAGGGAAGGGGTTTGAAGGGCATGTTTAGATATACCTGAGAAACTGACTGGGGATCTTTTCTGAGAGGGCAGGAAGAGTCAAAGTAAATTATGTCCTGGGCTGAGTTGGAGAAGAAGGGGAAGGTGGTCTTAGGAAGGTGGGCCTTGTTTTAAGGGCATCGGCCATATTGGATGACCATCACAGTGATTTAGCAATTTATACTAGGGCCAGAACCTATCAATTCCTTTGTACCTTTTTTCCTTCATCATCTCTGCCATACTTTTACCTGCTTTATGGTAGAGAAAGTCTATTTAGCATCAGCCAGGTGGGCTCAGTGGAGCCGATCTGGTTTTGTTGGCAACATGCAAAGCGCCGGAGCCTCCTCCCTGTGCAGATGTAGGTGTTGACCTTCGCAGGCTCAGTGTCACAGGACAGTGCTGTGGGAGCTGGTGCTCGAAGCCATGGGCACTCAGAGACACTTGTGCTGTCCTCCTCTAGATTATGCGCAGCTGACTCAGGGTCAGGGAAGGTGATGGCACCGTGACCGAGCCTTCCTCCTGGAATGCTCTTCCCAGGGTGCTGGGCTGCGGGAAGGAGGCTGGGGGTCGCCCTTCAGCCCAGCCTTCCTGCTCTTCTAAGTGTTTCCTGTGCTCTGGCAAGGGGAGAAGCTTCCTTCAGAATCTGCAGGCCCACCCTGGCAAAAGGTGCCTGCTTCTTAGCACATTTTGGCTTTTGAATCTATTAGGCTTTCTGGTCTTCTATTTAATCAATAGCTAGTTTTATTTTTCCTAGCTTTAGTTTACCCCCTGCAGTGCAGGGATACTCTACCAGTGAACTACATCCCTATGTTTTTATTCATTTTTTCCGTGTATTTGGTACAGGGTCTCCCTATACAGCTCGGACTTGAAGTGATCCTCCTGTTTTCAGCCTACCCAGTACTGGGATTACAGGTATGCTTCACCATGCCTGGTCCCGCACAGAATGCGGTGCCAGGGATTGAACTCTGGCCCCTGTGCTTGCCCAAGCAGGTGCTTAGTCCGCTGAGCAATCTCTCCAGCCCTCTTATGTTTTTAAATCATGGATTTGGCTGCTTTAAATTTTCTTTTTTTCTTAATTTCTTAAAAGTGGAATATTGTAAGCACATGCCTATATCACAGTACTTAGGTAAGCTGAGGCAGGTGGGTTCTGCCTGGGAAACTCTGGGCTACCCTGTTTCACCATTTAACAAGGGGAGTGAGTTGGGGATATAGCTCAGTGGTACTGGCTTGATCCCCAGTACTGCAAAGATAAATAAATAAATACATAAATGCAAACACACTGTCCATTAAACTTTAGTCTTTTTTTCTAATATGAGTATTTAAGGACATAAATTTACATTAAAGTAATGCTTTTGAAGAATTCTACAAGTACTATCATTATCTTTGAGTTCTAATTCATAATATCTATTATAATTTCTACTTTTTGCATGCATTTTTCATGTCTAATTCTTAATTTTCACTGTCATAATACATAGACACATGTAGGGTTATACTGTGATAATTTGATTCATATATAAAGTGTAATAATCATAGTGGTTTAAATTTTATTATATTTATTTAGTCTTTTTGAGACAGGATTTTGCTATGCAGTTTAGGCTGCCCTTGAAGTCATGTTATAGCAATCTTGAAATTGCAACTATCCTCATGCCTCAGCCTCCTGAGTGCCAGGATTACAGGTGTGTACCACCACTTTTCCCGGGGATTGAACTCAGGCCCTTGTGCTTGCCAGGGAAACGCTTATTCCACTGAGCCATCTCTCCAGTCCTATACCACCACTTTTTTAAAAAACACTTTTAAATTAAAAAATATAAACAAACAAACAAAAACCCAGTATGCCAAACTGTAAAATCTCAGAATAGATTATTTAACATTCTGTAGATGGTCCAAAGATTTCAACTGATAATTAGTAAAGTGATCCCTGAAAATATTTCATGAAAATTTATACACAGTAACTGTCAAGAAAATTTGTAAGGGGCCAGAGAGATGGCTCAGTAATTGAATAAATGCTTGCCTGCAAGGGCCTAAGTTCAATCCCTGGTTCTACCAAAAAAAAAAAAAAGAAGAAAAAAAAAAGAAAAATTTTTTCATGTTAAGATGACTTTTCCTTTCCTATTTGGTTCAACTCATTCACACAAACACATGATTGATAAACCATGAAAAAATGGCTATGGCTAGACAGACATGGCCATGAATGCCTGGCTGTCTTATCCACTTTTTATTTTATTTATTTATTTTGGCAGAACTGGGCATTGAACTCAGGCCTTTGCACTTGCCAGGCAAGTGCTTATTCTACTGAGCTGTCTCCGTGGTCCCTTCTGTTTTTGATTTTATTTATCCCTTTTTTCTGTTTCCATTTCTTTTCTTTTTTTTTTGGTGGAACTGAGGATTGAACTCAGGCCCTTGCGCTTGCCCGGCAAGCACTCCATTTTATTTCTTTCCCATGCAGAATTCACATCTATCTTGTTAAAAATAGATGCTTCATCAAAATATTTTCCTCCATAAGATAATGAAATTGTTACAAAGCTGAATAATTAGATCATGTATTCTTTTTTTGTTTTGTTTTGTCTTTTTGAGACAGGGTCTCACTATGCAGTTCAGGCTGGCCTTAAGCTCATTTTGTAGCTAAAGCTGGTCTCGAACTCACAACAATCCTCCTGCCTCAGCCTCCCAAGTGCTACTCTTAAGTACTCAAAAAATCCAGGCCTTATTTTTTGAGACAGGATCTCACTAATGCCCTGCGCCATCACGCCCGGCTCCCTATTCTTTTTTGTAAACAATTACTCTGTTTTTGTTTTTAAGGCAAGGTCTTGCTGTGTAGTCCAGGCAGGCCTTGAACTCATTAAGTAGACCAGGCTGGCCTTGAATTACCAGTGATCCTCTTGATTCAGCCTCCTCAGTGCTGGGATCAGTCATGAGCTTCCATGCCCCACTTTCAAAGTACTAATTCTGAAGCACATGATGTTGCTTGTTTAGAAAGTGTCTCCCAGTTTCTTATAGTCAGGTATCACCTTGGTTCCCACAGCAGAAGGTAATGTGAATAAACTGACTGAAAAAAACAAAACTGTAGTATTTGATTTTTAAATTTAAAAATAAATGCTTCTGTGGCAGTGGAGCTAGGACCCAGGGGTTTGTGCATGCCTGCCAAGTGTGGTATCACTAAGCTAGAGGCCCAGGCCCTGAAACAGGAAACAGAACATCAATTCTTTTGGAGGGAGGCAGTTCTGAAACCACATGATCTACCACCCTCCAGCTTTTTCTTTTTGGTGGAACCAGGGATTGAACTCAGGAACCGGGGATCGAACTCCGGCCCTTGCGCTTGCCAGGGAAGCGCTTATTCCACTGAGCCATCTCCCTGGCCTGCACTCATGATTGTTTTAAACTTGCACTTCGGTTTCAGTTTCCATGGCAGCCCACTGCAGAACACTTACACTGATGCTCCTCACTGGGCTCTTTGTCTTACGGACAGACGTGACTAGGTATGTGGCTGTGGCCCTTGAAGTCTTGGATCTCTTAGGGGTGGCACAACTTTTTGAGATCCTGGTTTTCAACAGGATAGTTCAGACCTGGCCTCAGCCCGAGGTGGGATCCCAGGACCCAGCTGCGGACGTTCCTGCTGGTTTCAAGATGTGGACAGTCTAAATGATCCCAGGTGCCAAGGACTTGCTACCCCGGCTCACCTCGCTGTAGCCGTCTTTCCTCCAGGGTGTACTTTTACCATGCTTTTCCCTTTTTGACAAGGCCTTGGCTCTTCTGCAGAGCCAGTTTCTTTCTCTTCATTTTCACTTTTTCAAATAAATCTGCCACTACTTTTTGCTCATTTCCAATTCTTTGTTCAAGAGAATAACCTAGAATCCCACTTCAGGAGAGGTGAGCAACCTAAAGCCCAGGACTGTGTAACTGGTGACCACTTTTAGAGGTCCGGTATCAGTACTGTGGATTAAACCCAGGGTTACTCTACTCTAAAGTACTCAAAAAATCCAGGCCTTATTTTTTGAGACAGGATCTCACTAATGCGCAGGTGAGAGCTGTTGTAGTTCTCCTGCCTCAGCCTCCCTCAGTTTGGGATCATCAGTGTGTACCATTGTGGCCAGCTGCATCTTAGTTTTAAGTCTCTGTGGGGCATTTCATTTGGCCAGGAAGCAGTATTTTCTGGTTCTTGGGATGAATTCCTGCTCCTCTGGGTAGCCAGCTTCAAATGTGGGCTACAGCCTGACATCTGTTTATTTTTGACGCCAGTGGAATTGTTTCTTCTCTGTGAAGTACGGTGATAATAGTTTAATTTTACAGTCAATGTAGGAAAAGCACTTGGCAGTACCTGGCCAACACTGAATGCCACAGAATGTCAGATGACCTTATTCTTCTTGTTTTTGAGACAAAGTTTCACTTTGGCCTTGAACTTGTATTGATCTTCCTGCCTCAGCCTCCCTAGTGCTGGGATTGTAGTCACCTGCCACCAAGCCTGGCTCAGATGATATTATTCTTCTGTCCAGAATATACAGGCTGGTCTTGAACTCCTGGGCTGGGTCAGACTTTTTTTTTTTTTTTCGTATTTAGGGCACGGTCTCTAGGGGCTCATGACATAGATCAGAGTCAGTGATTCTGTCTGCAGCCTCCCAAGTGCTGGGATTGCAGGTGTGTGCGCCACCACACCCAGTCTCATGAGTCAGACTCCTACATAGCTGGGACTATGAGCACCTGCCAATACATCTGACTGTAACTTTACATTGAACACACTTGTTTGGGTACAGCATTTACCATCACACTATAGGTATGTAACTAGTTACACAGTAACTATCCTCCTGAAGCCACTCTTTTATTTTAAGCTGGGTGCTGAGGCACACACCTATAATCCTAGCATTGGAAACGTGGAACAGGAGGATCACCGAGTTCGAGGTCAGCCTGGGCTACAGAAGGAGACTGGCTCAGAAAACAAATCACAACAAAGTATAGTAGAAAAATATAGTATAGCTCTATCTAGGCATATCTTAGTACAAGCTTATGATTCAGCAGTTTTAAGTCTAAATTTAGCAAGAGATCTCTGTCACCAGTCTTTATTATTGAAAAATTGCACAAAATAGTTTAAGTTTTGTGAGAAAGTTTATTGAATAAAAATAGGACTGTTGATGTGTACAGCTATTAAAGCACATTAAATATTGGGATACATTAAATACATATTTTTGTGACTTTGTATGCTTTACATAAATGTATATATTCAAAGCAGTATTATATTTGCTAATAATTACTTTTGATTTTGCTGTACTTTTCATTGGATTTTTGAGGCAATTCCCAACAAGCATATTAATTAAGACTGTAGAAAACAGAAGATGTGAATAGACATCTAGATAAGAACAATTTGGGGATGAGAAGTTGTCTAGGAACAACATACATTTACGTTTCAAAGTCTTAAAAATTAAAACAATTCTTAAAATTCCTTTTCAAAGTGTGCATGCACACACACACACACACACACACACACATATTCTTCTGGCACTAGGAACTGAACCTAGGATTTTATGCTGAACTGAGCTACATTCCTTTTTTTTTTAAGATTTAAAATATCCTTTTATAAGTTGATGCTGTAATACTGCCCCATTTCTCAGAAAAACTACAAATCTAAGATATCAGGGATAAATCAAAGATAGTACACCAATAAAAAATGCACAGCTTAACTACCTAAGAGAGGCGTGGCTAAGAGCTACTGTCAAATCCTCAGCATACAGCAGCCCTAGTCCCAAGATTGTACTAGGCCTATCAAGAAAAGCTGTGAACATGATAAACCCAAAAATGTCATTTCTGGGATATCCTTTCCCAAGGAAAACATAGAGGCAAGTTACTACCAAAGTGTCTTTAAAAGATATACTAAAATGAAAATCTCTAAGAGAAAACGTCTCTAGTGCATGAAAGGGTAATATCTGGGTATAACAGAACCGTACATATGCTGCCTGTGGCCTCAGCAGGCATTTGCCTGAATTCTCACCTGGGAGCAAATGGCTCAATGGGGCTAAGGCCACTGGGAGATGTTTGGGTTTTGTGGGTATGTGGCAGTGCCTCTGGGTGTGAGGTGTGTAAAAAGCAAATAAAACACAATGGACAAAAAAAACCGGGATTGAGCTTTATTCCTGGTCATATAATTTTTTTTTTTGTGGAACTGGGGATTGAATTCAGGCCCTTACGCTTGCCAGGGAAGCACTTATTCCACTGAGCCATCTCCCCAGCCCCTCATATAATTTTTTCTATGTTTCAATGTAGTGTTAGAGATGTTCCAGACCTGGCTGGGTTTTAAATACTTGTTTTTCTGGTATTAGCATCTGAACCCATTGCCTCTGCACTGAGCTACATCTCCCCAGTCAGTTTTAAATTTTAAGACAGTGGCTAAGTCACGAATTTTCCCAGATTGGGCTCAAATTTGTAATCCTTCTGCCTCAGCCTCCAAAAGTGATGGATTACAGGCATGTACCACCACAATGAACAAACTTAAAAAAATGGAAAGCAGGAGATAAGAGGGGTGAATCTCAGTGGTAGAGTGCTTCTCTAGTGTGCGCTAGGTCCTGGGCTCAATCTCCAGGACAGTATTAAAGAAATTATAAAGCAAGTATTTCTCTTTGTTCCCTTCTCCCTACCCAAAGCACCTAGCAGAATGGGTAGTGGGTGTGTGGTGACCAGGTGCTCTGGTTTTTTGGTTGCATTAAGATGAAAATGTGCAGTCCTATAAATCTGCACCTCTATAAAGGTTTTACATGAGCAGGTGCTTGTCCTAGAATGTTTAAAAATCTTTCCTGGTGAAAAATAGTGAATCACACTCAGTAGAGAACAACAGGAAATACAGAACAGTCTGGCACATGAAACTACCTGTAATCTCACATAGATGTGCAAACCTACTGGCAATACTCTAGTGTATTTATTTTGTCATACATATATAAAAGACGGTTATATAGATTACAGAATTTGAGATAAGTTCTGTTTCGTTTGAGACAAAGTCTGACTCTGTAGTGCAGGCTGGGTTTGAACTCACTGTGTTCAGGTGAGCTCATGCTGACCTCAAAGTTGCTGCAGTCCTCCTGCATCAGCCTCCCAAGTGCTGGGATTATAGGAGTGTACTAAATACACTCGCCTAAGATACTTTCTTAACTGAATTAAGTAGTATTTGGTTCTTTCCTTTCCCTTTATATATTTCATAAATATATGCATTTTGGAAATGGTATTTCACTGTTGCCCAGGCTGGTCTCAAATTCCTGGCTCATGACAAGATTTTCTCAAATCCTTCCAAGTAGCTAAGACATGTATCACCATACCTGTCTTCTGTTTACATATTTCAATTTGTCAAAAACACTTCATTAATGCTATTTATAATTCAATGTACAACTTATACAACTGTAAAAGCGATAGAACTATAAGTTTGTATACCCCATTTTGGATAACTATGCCTCTCAGCTTGCACATCACCCAGCACCCAACCTTTTTCAGACCTCACCAAGGCTGGGACAAGCCCGTGAGTCACAATCTGCATACTTCCTGCCCTGTCAAGCAGGTCATATTTTCAGGGGCCCATTGGAAGGGACAGAGTCTGCATTCAGTCACACATGGATAATTGAAGGTCCACTTGTGAAGTCCACATGGGGAACTCCTACAAGCTGTAACACAGAGTTTATAGGTTTGTGATCCAACCTATTCCTGTCACGGTGAATAAAGTGGATATTGTTACCTAGAAGAGAATAAGAACCAAAGGCTGAGGTCTATATTTTAAGTGTTGTTCAGGAGGTTTACTGCTTACTAAAAATCAAAGAAGCTTTTTACCTTTTAATTAGCCTAAAGAGAAAAATTAATTACCTGGGGTACATTATATTCTCTCCTATAATGCTAAAATAATTTTTAATTATGGCAATAGAGCATGACAAGGATAATTAAATAAGTGATACTTAACGTTTTATGAGAGCCAAGAGGAAAGGTTCTTAAATTATAACTTTCTGTTAGATTTTATGAAATATAATTAAATAAAATGTTCTGTCAACCAGGCAGAGAACAGGATGGACAAACACATCAAGCCATAAAATCATATGTTTCTTAAATATATGGAGTGGAGCATCTCAAAATACACTCCCAAATACTGACTTGTTTCATAATCATAGCCCCAAAGTGTTCCCAATTAAGGCATTAAGATAATCAGTTACCATATACTTAGAAGTCCACAATTTTTTTATCTGCTAAAATGTCATAATTAGTAGTCTAGGTTTAGTTCGATTCATGTACTCAGAACTTGTTTAAATTTAAATAATAAAATAGCACATTTCCTGTATCTTACTCCTGTGCCAGATACAGTAACCTTAAGTTTAATACTGGAAACTGGCTATCAAATAACAAGTGAAACACTTGTAAGCAAGAGAGATTTGGGTACTAAGTGCAGCATGCCTTTCTTCCCAGAACGCAGGACCGAGGCATCTTCCGCCCTAAGGGTGCCCTAGTGTGGCACATGGAGATGCTTGCCCAGCACCTTTCATTCTCACACCACTGGAAGTGTGGACACGACTGAGACATAAAACTTGAGGGGCTCCGAATGTAACCTCTGGGCTGGCCAGATAGCTCAGCGGCTTAAAGTGCCTGTTCAGGCAGAAGCAGGACCAGGGTTCGATCCCCAGCTTGCTATGCTGGCCCCACCCCCAAGGCGCACTGAGATAAGTGTCTGAAACTGGGCATGGTGATGGGTGCCTGTAATCCCAGCACTTGGGAGGCTGAAAACTAGAGGATCAGTACAAGTCTGAGCTTGGACTTGTGTAGTGAGACCCTATAGTAAATTAAAAAAAAAAAAGTAACCTCTTCCAAGTCTGATGATGAAAATTAACCACCTGTAAGTAGAGCTGGGGCTGGGGCACAGCCTGGTGGTGGAGTGCTTGCCTAGCACATCTGGGGCCCAGATTCCACACACCCACATGGCGCAATGACATTATGGGCAAATTTATGGGGCTCAGTGTCATAAAATCGTGCTTATTTATTTTTGGCACTGGGGATTAAACTTGGGAAGCATGTGGGCTGCCACTGACCTACATATTTCCAGCTCCAAAGGACTTACTTGAATTAACTATTGCTAATTCATGAGAGAGGGAAAGGAAGATGGTAGCTTTAGTATTCTGGTTACACAGCCAGAAACTCTGAGATAATACTCAGTTAAAATCCTCCCTCTAAAGCCTTCCTTTTAAAAAATCTGGAATTTATTAAGTAAATGTTAATTTTGTAACTCCTAGAAGCTATGCTCACCAGTGTGGGCAATTTTATTTATTTTCAGTGATTATGCGTGTTTGTTTTTCTAGACAGTCTTGCTATGTAATCAAGGCTGATCTTGACTTCACTTCACTATGCAGCTCAGGCTGGCCTCAACTTATTATAGCCATCCTCCTGCCTCAGCCTCCTGAGAGGTGAGATTACAGGTGCGTACCACCATGCCTAGCCATAACATGGGCACTTTTAAAGAGGAAGAATCATCAAGAGAAATTAGCTTACAACATAATGATTTAGGCTTTTTGGCACTGCCCCCTTTTAAAGTAGCAGAGATCCAGCTCTTGGCATTGAGAGTGGAACCAGAGAAATCTTGGGTGGCCACAAATGACCAGTAAATAAAGCTGGTGAGAGCACAAGGCCTGGGCTGGGAGATAGTTCAGCTGTCTAAGTGCCTGCCAAGTTCAATTCCCAGTACCGTATACCATGCTGGCCCTGCACCATGCTGCCCCAAAACCAGGCTTGGTGTCATATGCCTGTAATCCCAGCGTTGGGGAAGCTGAGACAGGAGGATCACTATGAGTCTGAGCTGTGCACCAAGACCCTGTACCAAATAAGTAAAGGATTAAAAACAATTACAAAAAAAAGTACAAGGCCTATGGCGATTCTTACTGAATGTACTGCCCCCAGCTCTGACTTGCTCCTCACTGTACAAGCTGCCTGGGTCTTAAGGAATCCTAGCTCCATGATTCTTTCACTGACAGAATGTGCTGGGTGCTTTACCCCTATTCAGAAACACTCATGTCCACTGGGCTACCTGGCCTCTGACAACACAAGATGCTCCTACAAGAGCAGATCACCTTGTTAGGTCAGGTCAAGCTACCTGCTTTCATAGGTTATCTGCTTTTCAAGGAGAATGGGTGGCCTTTGGACTTGTGACAGAGTCTGGCTCATCCTGGGCTTCGATGCTCACCTGGACCCAAAATGAGGGTTCCACCTTGCTGAGCTGGGTCTCCTTGGAAATCAAAGAGAGGGCCAGTCACTGCCCGCCACAGGCTCCACAGGCTTCCCGAGAGGAGGTTTGACTTGACATGGGGACTCTGTCCTGAAATACCAAAAACTATCGTTAGGGTACTTTTTTTTTTTTTTGGTGCCAGGAATCGAACTTGGAACCTTGCACTTGGTAGGCAAGCATTGCACCTCTGAACTGTATCTCCAGCCCCCACAAGAACTCTCTTTAAATCGTCACTTTTTATTCCATTAGATATTAAGATGTTGATACTTCCATAAAACGTTCTCTCCCTTATGTAACATCTTAGTTTACTTTCTATTTAACATTAAAAAAAAAACATTTCTTTCCTTCAAAGCCTGGTTTCTCAAACTTTCACTGTTGACACTTTGGCCCAGATAATCCTCTGTCCTGGGCTGAGTGAGGCAAGAACATCTCCAGACACTGTTCAACACTGTTCAGAAACTACTTCCTAAGAAGAGATGCTAGATCAAGAACATACAGAAAAATGACAGCTGGGTTGTAGAGTGCTTGCCTGCAGTGAAGAAGGCCCTTGGCTCCATCCCCAGCACAGAAGAAAGAAAATAGGTGAGGAGAAGAGAGGGGAGGGGAGAAGAGAAGAAAGGAGAGAGGACTTGCCAGCCATAGAAGTATCAAACCAGGAAGCTCCTCTTTTATTTCCATTCCTCTCTGCCCAGGCTCTCACCAGCTAATGGAGTATACTCCTTTTCAAGACACCCAGGAAACAGACTGTTGACTGCCAGTCCAAGCCTGACTGCTCTGTGACCACAGCCAGCCCATCTTCTGTGGCTTTCCTTGCCATTCGGAATAGCACGTGACTGCATCCTGACCAAGGGCACAGCAACCCAAAAGCTGCCCAGGAGCAATTCTCCTTCCCTGAGTGGCCTTAAGAGGCAGCATTCAGCAGGTAGCTGTGCCCCAGGATTGCCTGTAGGAGTGGTACCCCAGTGTGCACAGCTTTCCTGAAATTGAAAAGTACGTTGGTCTTTCTGTCCCCATGGTTGCTCTCACGGCAGCCCCCCACCATGTGGTCCCCTGCTTCTGCTCTCGGCTGACAGGTAACAGGTAACTTCACTTCAACCCCTTCCGAGCAGAGGAGCAGATTCTTTACTATTCCTGTCACTAACTTTCCTTTTATCTCTGCCTTCCATGTCTTGCTTCCAGCTTTCTACTCTGGTGATTCCAGCTCAGCCTCTCCGACTGTACTCTCATGACAGACAGGTCGCTTCTGGTACCAGATGCAAGGGAGCTTCCCTCTGCTGGGACTGGCTGACATCCTGGAACCCAGTGGAATATGACACTGTCCACCAGGACACTGCATTCTATCCCACAGGTCGAGGGTTCAGTCCCTGACTGTCCTCCTCCCACTCAGACACCAGTCCCAAGTTTTACACCTGGTTACTACCACACCCTCTTAGGGTTTGATGGGGCTCAGGGGTTCAATGGGGCTCAATGAATGGGGTTCACTGGGACTGAATAAGCTCAGGAAAATGCTTGTGCTTCCCAGTTTATTATGAAGAATGTTACTAAGGGTGGGGATGAAGAGATGCAAGGGCCTCGGCTCGGAGGAAGGTGACAGAGTTTTTATTGCTCTGGGTCCACTTCTGGGACCCTTGCCCTTTCTGGGTTTGTAAGGAGACCACCCTGCAGAAGTGACTAAGCAGAGAGCCACTCAGAAGGTGGCTGCGCAAGGGCCTGTGACTCAGCAGTGACCGGTGGGGCTGCTGTGCTCCGCAGTCTCCTTCCCGCCACAGAAGGCAGGTCAAAGGGGGCCTTCACAGCCAGCTCTGGAACAAAAAGACAGAAAGGCCAGGGTAGATTTTTAGTTCTATGCCTGCCTAGGGAAGAAAACTTCTAGTTTCTATGACCTGCCTTGGGAGAGGACTGTGAGCCAGGAACTTGGAAGAAAATCAGTCAATCAGTCTTTCTAATCATCTCATCGTACGCACAATGATTATACAGCTTTTGACCTCTTTTTCTTTCCTTTTCTTTGCACTACTTGGGACTGAACCTGGGGCCTCTGTGCTGGGCTATATCCCCAGCCTTATTTTTGAGAGAGGGTCTCCCTAAGTCACTACATTTGCCTTTGTACTTGCTAAGTCACTAATTTGTGCACACACCTGGCTCTGCTTGGTTTCCTAATATTTGCCTTCTTTTTTTCTCAATTTTTCTTTATTTCACATTTATATATGATGGGTATTCATCTTCCCACAAAGCAAACACAGGTTTGCTACCCTGAGAGAGATGATTAAAAAATAAATTTTATTGTTTTAAAGGATTTTGTATCTAAAATAAATGCTCAGACATCAGACATCTGGATTATCACCTTATGTCTGGAAAAGTCTGGGGCTGAGGAGATAGCTGAGCCTGGTAAGCAGAAGGTCATGAGTTCAATTTCTGGTACAAACAAAAAAACTAAAAAGTTTAGCTAATAACTCAGAAATTTCAGAAATTCAATTGACAGAGATGTTATGACCAAGAAATGAATGAAGTTTGTGGTTAAGTACAATTTAATTTTGCCAATTTGAATGCAGTTACTGTGCCCTATTTTTTAATTTGTATAAATGAATAAGTCCTTCACATTTAATAGCTTTATTTCCTTTTTTGTCTCTATAAAAAGGGTACCCAATTTAGATTATAATTATATAGTTTTAGTGCCTTAATTTTCAAATAAGACTAAAATTTATGCTTTATGCTGTATAGGAAGGAATTTTCTAAAATAAATGTCATGAAAATCTTGTATTTTTCCATTGCCAACAGTTTAATATTATATGGCAAAAATGTATATTATGCAATTATAGTTATATGTGGTATATATAACCCCAATCTTATAAAGTACTTATATAAATACATTATGTATAAGCAAATATACACATTTTTACAAATACACTTATAAGTGTATATGCTACTTAAATATGAAATATATTTGTTAAAGGAGTTTAAAGGATTTAAATATACCCTCTTACAATTACATGCATGTTTCTGGTTCAGAATTCACCTGTTTCATTTGCAACTGATGAGAGAGATGTTACTAAAATGAAGCTCACAGCTTAAAGTGCTAAAGGAAACAGACTTTACACATGTGAGACTTACAGCACATGAAACTAGTACACCAAGAAGAAAGGTTTAGTGCAACTGAGCATGGTGGTGCATGCCTGTAATCTCAGCACTAAGGGAGACATGAGGATCACTATTAGTCCGCCAGTCCAATGCTAGAGAAAGAGAAAAAGAGGGATTCTGCTAGCCTACTTATGATAGCTCATCATCATGTTTAATAAGGGTTTCTCCACAAAACCAGTGAAGGGGTCGTGGCAACTCTGCCTCTTGAAGGCAAATCTACTCCCCTGAAGTTGTCCTTGTTTCTGTCCAGAATTAGGAAGGTTTTAATAGGAAAACTAGAAACTACAGAGAAGCTAGAGAAATGGAGCACAACACAGAGAAGAAAATAAATCAACTGGACACTGACTACAGCTCTCAGGACAGGGCCAGCAGCTCCAAGGAGAAAGAACAGACTGGCCAGCAGCACTGGCTCAAGAAAAGCCCATGCTACTATGAACTGCAAACGACACGGGCTTTCAATTGGAACGCAAGTCCTTCAGCATGGTGGGCTAGAGTTGCATGAGAAACTCAGAGTGGTGCTCATTAAGTCTGAGAGGGTTTAATTAGAAACCATTTGAGGAAGGGGTTAACTGTGTAACCCTGAGACACAGAACAACTATAGAACAACCAGTGACAGGGAAGGAAATGGCCACAAAAGACAGGTGTTGGGAGGACATGGCTAGGCATGGATCCCCTGAGAAGTTTAAAGCTCAGGGTGGGAAGAAAATCTGAGCTGAAAAGCCAGGATGGCTGTGTGCAGCTTTCAGAGGTCTCTGGATCTGAAAGAACTGACGTCAAATCCAATGAATTGCTTGCCCCGCTGCCAACGACTAACAGAGATCTCAGGGATGTGGTCAAGAACACGTAGCTGCCACAGCTAGGGTATGCGGACAGACCCCTCTCAAACCTACAGGTGAAAAGTTAATCTTAAGGGGCTGGGGAGATGGCTCAGCAGAAAAGCACTTCCCTGACAAGCGCATGGGCCTGAGTTCAATCTCCAGTTCCACAAAAAAAAAAAAAAAAAACAAAAAGAAAGAAAGAAAAAAGCTAATCAGAGAAAGTCATGCCTTCCACTACACAGGGAGAGAGGAAACTGGAGTGGCTATAGTGATTACAGCCCTATGGAGAACACCAGTGGTCAACATGCCCAGCAGCCCAGGTGACAGGTAGGGCAGGATTCAGCATTTTTTTTTTTTTTGGCCAGGGAAGTGCTTATTCTACTGAGGCATCTCCCTGGCTCCAGGATTCAGCATTCCCTGATGAAAATCTGTGCACAAACACAAAATAGGTTTTAGTAGTGACTTACTAACTTCCCCGTTATCTGCAGACTCTGGAAAGGCGAAATCACCGATTCAAAGAGAAAAAGAGTTGTTTTTAGACTCATTTCATTTTACTCCATTGGTTTTGGGTTGTTCAGTTTTCTGAGACAGGGTCTCACTTACATTCCAGGTTTGCCTTGAACTCATTATGTAGCTCTGACTGGCCTCAAACTTGTGGCAATGCCTCTCAAGTGTACGGATTACAGGTATGTACCACATGCCCAGCCTTTTGTCTAATTCTTAAGTTTCTTTTTACTCCTTAATAGGATCCTTTTTCTCACCTTTCTCTCTTCATTCTCCATCTTCCTTTCTATTTTTCAAATTTTATTTCTTTCACTCCCCCCAAATCCTGCCCCTACATTCCTATCTTCAGTAATATGACTAGTAGGCCTTATTCATCCTCAGATATTTAGACTGTGCTATTATTGTTGAATTCTTTCCACTTCTTTTTTTCGGTGGAATCGGGTATTGAACTCAGGCCCTTGCACTTGCCAGGCAAGCGCTTATTCTACTGAGCTATCTCCTTGGTCCCTCTTTTCACTTCTAATGGTAATTGTCTTAGTAACTTTTCTTTCATTGCTGAAACCGGAAAGTTAAAGGAGGTAAGGTTTATTTAGTTTGTAGAAGTTTTAGTTTATAATTGGCTGGTTCTGAGGCAGGGGGCAACACGGGTAGAAGATAGCAAAAGCAATGAGAAAGGGACAAACCTTATTTGGTAGCTTATACTGTATCCAAAGGAAATTAAAGGGATACATTCAGGAAATGAAGAAGTCCAATTAATATTTGCAGATGACATGATCTTTTACATAGCGTGTAGCCTCGACATTCACAACATAAAATATTTCTGAATACCTTTCTGAGGAAGTAATCTATGAATGCAAAATGCTTGTATGAGCCCGCTTTCAGGCTCCTAAATTAGTGTTAATATGTTACAAAACCATTTGACAAAAGAAAAACATCTGTGAAATTCCTGAATGAAGAATACTTTGGAAATAAAAGGAAAAAAAAAAGATCCAAAACCTTCCAACAACAAAAAACCTCCTAGAACTTATAGCCAAACCCATCAATGAAGCTGGATACAACTTGCAATAGTCCTGTTAACTTGAGAAACTTAGTTAAGAGCTTGCCTTAACTAAGTTAACTCCTGAATTTGGCACCGCAGGGGAGATGAGGACTGAGCTGCTCCTGTTGTTTTGGAGGAGCAAAACAAGGCCAGTCCATGCTTTCACCTTGGATGTCATTAAAAACAGCTATGATGTTATATACATGGACCAACTCTGCATGATGAATATAATAATTATAGGGGCCGGGGAGATGGCTCAGTAGAACAAGTGCTTCCCTGGCAAGTGCAAGGGCCTGCCTGAGTTCAATAAAAAATTATATACTCCAAAAATATCCTAATAAAAATAAAATTTAATAGATCAATTTTTTCCTAAGCACAGATACACTGTTCAAATAAAGTTCACCAAGCACCTTTTTGTTTTTGTTTTTCTTTTGCAGTACTGAAGGATCAAAGCCAGGGCCTCACACATGCCAGGCAAGAGCTCTGACACTGAGATCACCCCCAGCCCTTTTTAAAATTTTATTTTGAAGGCTGGGTGTGATGGCACACACCTGTAATCCCAGCTTTTGGGGGACTGAGGCAGGAGGGTCACCTCAAGTTGGAGGCCAGCCTGGGCACACAGGAATTGTGATAAAGGAAGGGAGTACAGACAGCATAAAGGTTAGCACACATCAACTTTTCAGCTAACTGCATACTGATACCTGGCCCCCTTCAGTGAGATAACAGCCTAGGTAGTGTAGTGCAAGGTGCCTCTGAAGTGCAAGGAGAAAAGCAATCCCTCTGCTTAAAGAGCTACGAAGGGCCTCTTTGATAAGAATACTTCCATTAAGCTGGGTGTGGTGGAGCATGCCTATAATCCCAGGACTCAGGAGGCTGAGGCAGGAGGAGTGCTTTGAATTTGAGGTTAGACTGGGCTACAGAGTGAGTTCAAGGCCAGCCTGAACTACACAGCAATAACCTGTCTCAAAAAAAAAGTAAAAAGTATTCTTTCATTAAAGACCACGGAGAAGCTAAAGCCATGATGTTGACATATATAAATATATGAAGTTAGTATTATTTTTTTAATTATTAAAGCAAACGTATTTGTCATGTATACAAAATCCACTAGGGCATGGTGGTATATAACCATGATCCTAACACTTCTGTAGACTAGAGCAAAACTGCAAGCTAGAGTCCACCTTGGGTAACTCAGTGACTTAGCCAGACCCCGTAAGGGAAGAAGGAAGGGAGGATGGGTGATGTAGGTAAGTTCCGAGGCCCTGGGTTCAATCCCCAGTACATGTCTCTCCTCCAAAAACCCAACTGAACCAATTTTCTCACTTCTACCCTGGGGCAAACACTAAAACCTTTTCATTTTACACACACTTACACCTAGTATTTGTGTGTATAAAAACATCTCACGGAGCTGGGGAGATGACTCAGTAGAATAAGTGCTTCCCTGGCAAGCACAAGGATCTGAGTTCAATCCCTGGTTCCACCAAAAAAAATTCATAAAAATGGGGGCCAGGGAGATGGTTCAGTGGAATAAGTGCTTCCCTAGCAAGTGTAAAGGCCTGAGTTCAATTCTCAGTTCTGCCAAAAAACAAACAAACAAACAAAAAAACATTTCACAAAAATGGAATCACACACAAAATGCCTTTCTATAACATGACCTTTTTTCTTTTACAGTACTTTTCTAGGAGCCTTCCATGTCTTCACTCAAAAAATGAATCTTGGACCAGGGAGATAGCTCAGTAGAATAAGCACTTGCCTGGCAAGCGCAAGGGCCTAAGTTCAATCCCTGGTTCCACCAAAAAAAAAAAAAAAACAACTCTTTTTGACCGCTTAGAATCACAAAACAGCCTGATTATGAAAATGTCATTTGCTTCCACATGCATGCAGTATTGATAAACATACAAACACATATATGAAAAAATAAGCCAGCACCCTATTGTATCTGAGATGTGTTATACCTTACCTGACACGGCAATTTCTTCACCTCTTTTCATTCCCAATCTTTTATAAATTTCTCTCTCAGGATCGACATAGATTTCATGGGAATATCCAGTCAGCCTGCAGAATGGCTGAAGAACATTTGGAACTTTTATAAGAAAAATGAAAAAAAAAAGCAATGATAGCTGCCTTCAGCCAATGTAGCCTATACCCAATGGTTCATATAATGCAATTTTCCTATAAGAACCACATTTGAGGCCAGCCAAATAGCTCAACGGATTAAAGCATGTTCAAATAGGTGCAGGGACTTGGGGTTCAATCCCCAGGCCTGGAGTGCCGGCCCCACCCCCAGGGTACACTGAGATGGCAACTGAAACTTTGTGTGGTGGTGTGCACCTGCAATCCCAGCTCTGAGGAGGCTGTAACAGGCAGATCACGAGTTCAAACTAGTAGTGAGACCCTGAACACCCTGTAGCCCCTTCTCTAAAATACAACAAAAAAGAACCTACATTTGACCTGTTAGAGCCCCTATTTCCTAAATATTTACCTCAATATGATGGTAGGATGATTGTCCAATCACTATAAGGGTGACATCTGCTTCCTTTGGTAAAAAAACAAAACACACAGGCAATATTACAAATTACATTTTAAACAATTTCCCCTAATCTGACTCTGGTTTTGTTCTAACGCCACCTACAGGCTCCTAGGAGAATGGAATGAGCAGCAAAACTGAATCTAAGGTTTTCTAGAACGTTTACTTCACTCCATTCTTTCCCTAAGTTAGAAGTGCTAACTCTTATACATCATCAATTCTTGAATCTACTAGAAGGAAACACAAGAGAAAAGCTCTGTGTCTTTTGTTCAGGTTATGATTTCTTGGATGTGACCTCCGAAACACAGGCAATGAAAACAAAAACTGACAAACAAGATTGCATACAAGTAAACAGGTCGTGGGATTCCCAGACTAGGAAGAAACACCTCCGCAATGGTCATGTGCTAAGAGTCTAAAACCCAAAAACTAGCATTTGAGAGGCAGAGGTGGGAGGACTGTTTTGAGTTCGAGGCCAGCCTGAACTGCATAGTGAGACCCTGTCTGAAAAAGACAAAAAACAAAACAAAACACCCCAAAAACCCAAAATCCCCAGCAGTGATCCTGAGAAACATCAGCAGGTTATGAAAACTAGCAGTTAATTGGTAGGATATATGTGCTGATACCTGTGAACCAAACAACTGCACTGAAGATAGCAAAGTGTAATAGAAGGGTCATGCTTGGAATGCCTGTCATTCTGGTCTTCTTAATATGTACTTCTTGTCATGACATACCAAGTGTTACTACACTGTCTTTCAAACAAGTTTTTTTTTTTTTTTAAATAAAGGGTAATAAGTGAAAAATAAGACACAAGAAAAAGTCACAGGATAGTCCTGCTACAATGCTGTATATATATAGATTTCTAAATATCTGTGTAAATATATGCAAGTGTTCATTCCTATTAAAATTTTCTTTAAAAAATCTCCAAACTCCAAAACTATTATAAGGACTTAATGTCATGGCAAGAAAACAAGGGCTGGGTATACCTGTCGTGCATGGATGAGGTCCTGGGTTCATCCTCCAGTACTGCAAAAACAAAAATGAAGGGCCGGGGAGAGGTCTCAGTAAAATAAGCACTTCTCTGGCAAGTGCAAGGGCCTGAGTTCAATCCCCAGTTCCACCAAAAAAAGAAAAAGCAAAGCAAAACAAAAACAAAAGCCCCGTGAAAGATCTGATGAGAGGTATAGAGGTTTCTAGAGAGACAACAAATATCCAATAGTTTATGGCAAAATGCTCACAAGCACTAATTATCCCGGAAATGCAACTCGGACACTGAGATATCAACCACCTCACATCCATTATGAGGCCTATTAATTAAAAAGCCAAAACAAATGAATGAGGATGTGGAGAAAGAAGGACTCTTGCCCACTGTAGAGTAGAATGTAAATCAGTACTACCACGATGAAATCAGTGTGATTTCATGATGATACCAGCAGTATTCACACTAGCCCGCGTCAGGAAGTAGAAATCCATCATCCATCAAGGGATGAATGGATAAAGAAAACGTGGTATCATAATCCACTAGCAGTCAGCCAAGGAAAGAAGGAAATTTTTCTTCAATTTGCGACATGAATCATGATCATAATAACACGAAAGTTATGATCAGTTTTTGTTTTTTTTTTGGTACTAGGGAATGAAATACGGCCCTTGCACCGTGCCACATCCCCAGTCCTTTTTATTTCAGGCAGCTTGCACTTGAATTTTGGATCCTTCTGCCTCAGTTTCCCAGGGACTAGCACGTTTAGAAACAGGACATTATGGTAAAGTGAAATAAGTCAGGCCCATAAAGATGAGTTGAGCATGACCTCGTTCAGTAAATGGAATCAAAAAGGAGAGAACAGTTGTTACCAGAGAATAGCTGAAAAGCCCTGGAGAACGGGGAGATGCTTAAAGGGTGTGAGTTTCCTGTAATTTTTTTTAGGTACCAGGGATTGAACTCAGGACCTTTGCAAGCGCTTATTTTACTGAGCTATCTCCCCTGCTCTCCCATAAATGGTTTCGAAATGTAAGGCACAGAAAGTTGATTACAGATAATAATGTTCGGATACTTTAACAAAAATAAAAACTAAAAAGGTGGGGCTATCTAATCAGATACTTCTATTTTTTTTCATGCCCTAATTGATAACGATTTGCACACTGATTAGTTTTCCCCAGGGTGATCAATGCCTTAATTCAAAAAGTTCCCCTAGGGCTGTGGGTGCAGCTCAGGGGTGGAGCGTTTGCCTAGAAGGGTTCAAGGCCCAGCACAGAAAAAATAAAAATACCCCAATATATTAAAACATAAAGCTCAAAGGGGCCAAGCCCATCTATGCCTGAAGAAAGAAAAAACAAAACAAGGCCCAGGGAAATTGAAGCCTACTGATAAATATAAATTGGCCCCTTTAAGGTATATTAGTGTCCGTGTTTTATACAGAACTATATGGAGATGAATAACACAGAACCGACTATCTCCAATATTTATTTTTGGGCATTATTATTATTATTTTGCGGAACCTGGGATTGAATTTAGGCCCTCCGCTTGCCAGGAAAGCGCTTATCTCACTGAGCCATCTCCCCAGCCCTGTTTTTGGCATTATGATCAGGCGCTGGATAACAGACAGATTTCCAGGTAACAGAGAAGCATCAAAGTTATGATCAGTACTTTTTTGGGGAGGATACTGGGAAGTGAAGTAAGACCCTCGCACGACGCCACATCCCCAGCCCTTTTTATTTTCTAGCAGTCTGGATTTGAATTTTGGATCCTTCTGCCTCAGTTTCCCAGAGGCTAACTAGCACGTTTAGAAATAGGCAGGAACAAGTTGGGACGGAAACAGGTGTATCCTTTGTCCCTCGTGGAGGTGCAGGGCTGTGCCAAGAGGGGACACCCGGGTGTGGGAGCGCTACGGGTCCCATGCCGCGCCCTCAGCAAACTTGCCTCCAAGAAGCTCTTGGGGATCTTGGCCAGGTCTTCCACGTACTCCTTGCACACGTAGCAGAGGAAATGCCGCACGAGCACCACCACAGCGCGGCGCTCCCGGAACAGCGCCCCGAACTGCACGCGCCGCCCGCGCGCGTCCAGCACCGGAAGCTCGGCCACGCCCGCCTCCAAGGGCAGCCCCTCGGGGCCGGCGGGGACCGAGGCTGGGAGGGCTCCTCCGCGGACCTGCCGCGTGACGGGCTCTGCCATGCCAGCTCCCGCGCCGCTCGGGCCGCACCCAAGAACTACGACGACAACAGAGACGCAGAGGGCGGGGCGGGGCGGCAGGGCGGGGTCTGGGGTGGGCGGGGCGGGGAGGCGGGGCGGGGCTGGGGCTCAGAAGGGCGGCTGTGGGGCGGAAGGCGCGGGGTAGGGCGGGGTCTGGCGCTGCACCCGCGGAGGTCAGGGGCGGGGCTAGGGCGGGGTCTGGGGCGGGATCTGGGATCTAGGTCCAAGGTCTGCCGAGTGCCACAGGGCTGTCTGCAGCGCCAGGCTCTCGTTTAAATGTGCGTAAAATATTGAAGCAGTTTTACGATGGATACCTACCACCAAGGTTCTGTACTTAATGATCACTCTGTTCACAATTACATGCGTTTTGGCTTATTCATCTGCCATTCACATCCTTACTGAGATATAAAACATTGTCATTAGTCGAGAAAATTCGCACAATTTTACTTTTGTGTTTTGAGACAGGGTGTTTTGCTGTGTAGTCCAGGCTAGTCTCGAACCCAGCAATGTTTCAGTCCCTGGATGCTGGGATCAACGGCATGCACTTCCATGTCTGGCTCTACTTTTGACCAGTGCACATGATGAAACTATCTTGGAAGCATTGCAGGAGTCCATTTTCTTGTTTTAAAAATGTTTCTAAGGCTATTTACCATATCCTGCAAGTGAGATCATCCACCAGTGTAGAGAGGAGTCTGCAAAGATGAGAGTGTGCATGTGTGTTTCAGTGTTGGAGACTAAACCCAGAGGAGCCTTGGCACTGAGCTAAACTTCCAATCCTTTTGGCCTTGCTTTGAACTTGTGATTCTCCTGCTTCGGCCTTCCAGAGTGCAGGGACTATGGGTGTGTACCACCACACATGGTTTAAGATTAGATTTTTTTTTGTTTGTTTTATTTTTTGCCCTGCTGGGTATTAAACTCAGGGGCTTGTACATGCTAATAAGCTACTTCTCCATTGAGCCACAATCTGTTTACCCTATCATTGCCCTGATTTTGTAGAAATCCCACTTTCTATATCAGCACAATTTCTCTGCAGGCAGGTAGGTGGATAGGCAGGCAACTACAGAGAAATGTAGCGATTTCTGAAGCCCTTATGAGACCCACTTGGATTGGAAATATCTATAGTATTTGTCCACTTCAACGGCAGCCTGTTGGTCAGACATTAAAGAGTGTCACTCTGCCAGCCAGGGCAGGAGCGACGCATTCAGCATCTGATGGCTCTCCTGGATGTGGAGATCGTGTTTCCAGGCTGAGAAACCTTGCAGTGAGTTCAGATAGTTTTTTAAAAATTAATTTTATTGAGAAACAAATAGCAACAAGACAGTCTCAACACCGATTAATAGGACAGTTTTGATAATTATTACATTGCATATTGTTGTCTTCATAGTGGTTATTCATAGTACAAGATGCAGACATGATATCCTGTCCGAACAAAAATAAGGAGCACTTCATGAATTTGCATGTCATCCTTGCGCAGGGGCCATGCTAATCTTCTCTGTATTGTTCTAATTTTAGTATATGTGCTGCTAGAACAAGCACCAGAAAGTTTTAAGCATATATCTTTTTTTTTAAAGTCAGAAGGTTTTTGAATGAAAATCCCCTTGTAGGGTCCCCGAGTTCCCACAGTGAATGTACAGGCTGGATTAGGGGTGTGGGGAGGCACAGCGAAGTATTTTACATATTTTCAAGAAACAAGGTTCATTTGTCAAAACTCTTGATTATGAACTATAGTTCATTTTCAAAATTCACCTTTCGTTTGCAAAGGTGGGTTTTCAACTGATAAAACCACACAAAAATCAGTGAAAAACCGGAAAGGAGGGCAGTGACATCTAATCTGTGGTAACTGTGGTTATTAGGAAGAAAATAAAAACATTAGTTTAATTTGTTTAGTATTAGTTAATGAGCTCCACATCTCTCTCCTTCCTTCCTACCTTGTCTCCTCAGGGTCCTCTTTCCTTCCCTACACATGCATTTTGGTGCTGGAGTTCAATCTTGGGCCTCCCCTGTAGGAAAACCAGTGACTCCTCTCTGCTGTTCTTTTTTTTTTGGCAGAACCAGGGATTGAACTCAGGCCCTTGTGTTTGCCAGGAAAGCGCTTATTCCACTGAGCCATCTTCCCAGCCCCTGCTGTTAAGTTCTGATTTTCAAATAATGGCTAAGTTGTCAGGATGTAAGTGCTGAAGCGCTTACTATGTCATTTTTACCTCACTTAGTAGAGGTGATTGTTAGGTGCTGCGTTTCTTTTTGTTTATGGGTATGCTGGCCATAATACTGCTTGTTAGAGTAAAGATTTCTTTCTCTCCTGCCCCTCCTTCCCAGCATTCCAGTAAATTTTCTACTTTTATTAAAAAAAAAAATTTCAGAGTCTACCAAAGCCTGCTACATAGAAAGTGTCAAATAAATATGAATGAATGAAATTCTTTTTGCTTTTAGGTTTTCCTCTTGCCCTTTCCCCCTCTACCTGTCCTGCTCTTTCTTCTGTGGCCTTTCATTTTGCTTTCTTGGTCCACCACTGTCTCCCTATGCTCACATCGCTTGGCTGAGTTCTGTGGCTGTTCCTCAGGCTGAAAACAGAGCAGTACTGATATATTCATCTCCGCTGCTGTCACTGAGGCCTGATTTTCCTGAAACAAGCAATGGAGCTCTAAGTGGTTAATTCGCCAAGTAACTGAGGTGGAAGGGATGTCAGTGCAAAACATATCCAGTCAACCTTTTGGAGAGATCCTGCCCAGAGAAAGAGAAAGGGCTTGTGCTGTAGTTTTCTTGGATGTTCCCCCCTAATTGGCCTCAAGAGCATTTGATTTTTGGAGTATTTCCTGTAGTGCTCTGCAGTTTTCTTATATGTACTCTTGCTTCACAGGGATATGAACAGTTTCTTGTGAGTCCTGTAGTCCCTGGTCTCTGGATGCTGTGGACAGTGACATTCACACAGTCAGCAAACATGTACCTGGCAAATTCCATGTACTGGGGATGATGTTCAAAAACTAAAACTTGACCCAGGTCTATCACCATGCACAAAGCTAAAGTCAAAATGGATTGAAGGTCTAAACATTAAAACAGAAACACTCAATCTCCAGAAGAGAAAGTAGGAGGAACTCTTGAAGACATAGGAGTAGGCAAAGAGTTTATGAACAAAAATCAAATTGCATGGATAATACTTCTAAGAATTAACTGGGATCACCTCTTATTGAGAAGTTTTTGTGTGTCAAAAGAAATTACCAACAAAGTGAAAAGACAACCTACAAATTTTGAAAAAATCTTAACTAATAAGCACTCAGACAAAGGTCTGTTCTTTAGAATTTATAAAGAACTAAAAAACATTAGGGCCCCTAAATTTAAAGACCCAATCCAGAAATGGGCATCGGAGATGAACACACACTTCTCGGAGGATGAGATTAAGATGCAAATAAATATATGAAAATATGTTCCACATCACAGGCATCCATGAAGTGCAAATTAAAACAACCCTGAGATAGCATCTTACCCCAGAAAGAATGGCTATCATAAAGAAATCAACCAACAACAAATGTTGGAGAGAATGTGGAGAAAATGGAACCCTTCTCCATTGCTGGTGGGAATGTAGACTGGTGCAACCATTATGGAAATCAGTGTGGAGACTCCTTAAAACACTAGGACTGGAAATTCCATTCAAGCCAGCTATCCCCCTACTCGGAATATTCCTGGAGGAACTGAAAACGTCATATCATAGTGATATATGTGCACCTATGTTTATAGCAGCACAATTTGTGACAGCAAAATCTTGGAATCAACCAAGATGCCTGTCACCTGTGGAATGGATGAAAAAGATGTGGTGTTTTTATACAATTGAGTATTACTCAGCTATAAAGAATGATAAACTCAAAGCCTTCATATTTAAGTGGATGCCACTTGAAGATATAATTAACCAGATCCACATGTGTAAATATCATATAGTCTCTCTAGTATAAGAACTCAAAAGAAGAAATACAAATAGAAAAGTATAACACAATTAAAAGGAAAGTGAATTTGAGGCCTGGACAACGAGGAGAGGGCAAGGAGAAAAGCTGAGAAACATGACAGGGGCAAAATTATACATTTATACTCACAAGATGGGCAAGGCAATGATCCTGATAAACATCAGCAAGTTTTTGAAACTAGCAGTAAATTGGTAAGATTCTCACCCTGACTAACTATACATGCTGATACCTGTGAACCAATCAACTGCACTGAATTTAGCAATGTGTAATAGAAGGGTCACGCTTGGAATGCCTGTCATTCTGGTCTTCTAAATACGTGCTTCTTGTCATCACATACCAATTATTACCATACTGTCTCTCAAGTAAAATTTTTTTTTTTTTTTTTTTTTTTTTTTTTTTTTTTTTTT